>QRFJ01005094.1:0-102968 GCA_006176705.1 Cocos nucifera | reverse complement strand
AATAAAATTAGTCTAAGGGCATTATTAGTTAAAAATTTTAAATTTTCACCATCAAGCAGATTTCTAAAAACTCATCCAGAATGCTTGTAAGGGTCTTGATTAGTGTTCCCATAGAAAGATGGGAGCATCTGGAATTATGGTCAGCTTGATCTCATAGTGGATAGGATATATATCAGGTAACTAAATACAAGTTGATGAATTATAGATAGAGGAATAAAATATTTTTTCATCTATCTTAGATGGTTCTCTAAGATTTTCAGCCATTTAATTTAATATAATTCAGCCATTCAATTTTATAATTAGGTTCAACTAGATCAGGTAATTTCCTACCGTGCATGTATTAGTGTAACCCTAATGTGTGGTTCAAAATTTTTTAAAAAAAAAAATTTAGATTTTTATTTATTTTTTTTTGTTTTTTATTTTATTATTTTATTATATTAAAAATTATTTTTTTAATTATTTTATTTTTAATTTTAATTTAATTTAATTTAATTTAATTATTATTTTTAATATTTTTTAGTTAGTTTAATTTAATTTTTATTTTATTTTATTTTATTTTTTTTTAGAGGAGAAAGAAGAAGAAAGAAAGAAGAGTTCTAAAGAAGAAGGTCCTAAGGAGTCCTAGAACTAAGAAGAGAGAGAAGAATTAAGTTTAATTAGGTTTGATGTTGGTTAGCAATCAAGTTGGTCAATCAATCCTGACTAAGGGTTATCCTAGATCTAGACAGCTCCTAACTGCCAAGGTCACCTTCAAGCCCTCCAAGTGTAGGATTAGCCAATCAACTAGCCAGGTAAGTGTAAGGTCGGTGGGAGTCCCCCCGTTGCTTGCCTTAGACACCAATTGTGCTTGGCCAGGTAAGCGAACGGAACCAATTAGAAACCACCTTCCTTCGGGCCCAGTCGTCCCTGAACCACTTTCCTAGACACCAGTCAAATTGACTTATCCTAACCCGGTTCAACTCTTAGGATTCCTTGTCCTATTGAGCTCGAGTTCCTAGGGTTGATGTCTAATTGATTTTAAAATTTAAAGGCTTAGGTCAATGCAGGATGCTTGGTTGGTTGTTTGTGGGCTAAGGAAGGGTGATCAAATCCCCATCTTATCTTGTTTAATTGGGTATGTGCCCTTAATTTGATTTAATATGAATATGCACGAAAAAAAAAAATTCAATCAAAGGGTTCTATGCAATTTAAACTAGATGCATGCAACTAATTGATATTCTGAAAGGCTTACCTTGCCTCCAGCAATCACCAAAAAAATAAAAATAAAAATAAAAATAAAACTAATATGATGCATGCTCTAAATAGTTAGGATTTCTAATCTTATCATGAGGCTTTTAATTAGGTTTAAATGAATATTTTTTTAAATTAATTTAAAAATAAAATAAATAAATAAATAAAATAAAAAAAAAAGAGAACTAGGGTTAGGATTGATCTCACCAAGCAAAAACTCCTTTGATTCTTTTTGTTCTTTAATTTTTTTTTCTACAAAATAATAAAAAAAATTAGCAAGCAATATTTATAAGAAAGTAGAAATTTTATTTATAATTTATTTACAAAAAAATCAAAGAGATCAAAAATTTAATGTCCGTGCCTTCCCCGGCAACGATGCCAAAAACTTGGTGCGTTTGTCGAAATTATTTTTAATAAATCAAAAAAATCAAAGGGCAATGGTGCCAAAAATTTGATAGGAATGCGATGTTGTCGTTAAGACACCGTGTTTATCAGTTTAATCCGAACTTCTTAAAATCATTGAAAATGCGTAGATAGCAGTGAGTCGGGTCGAATCCACAGGAAAGGTAGTATTTTTAGATTTGAAATCTTTGATTTTTAAAAGAAAAAGAAAAAAAGAAAAGAGTTTTGGGATCAAAAGTGAAGTCGGAAAATAAAAAGCAAAAATTAAAAGGTGCAGGAATTTAAACTTGGTACTAAGATCTACTAGTTAGATCTTAGCATCTACTTGCAAAGCAATAATTTAAAGTGCAGAAATTAAATTACAATAAAAATAAAAAGTAAGAAATTAAAGTGCAAAAATAAAAAATTTTTATTAATTAAAATTTTAAAATTTAAATACATAGAATTTAAAAAGAATAAAATAGCCTGATCTCTGATCTTGGATCGGCATTGGCAGAAAGATGGTGTAGAAGCTCGGCTCTTCTTCTCGGCACCCGTTGCTTCGAAGCAGCCTTTAACCCATAGCCTGGCTTCGCCCTATACCAAAGCTTCACCTTGATCGGAGATATTGATTTTTGGAGGCCTGGGGTCCTTTTTATAGAGCTAGGAGGGCTGGAAAGTTTGCTTCTGGGCAATGTGGGACTAATGGCCTTTGCAATCATCAAAATATAAAAGAATTTGAGTAAAATTTGAATCAAAATAGCTCTGATACATCTCTGATAAATCTGATAAAATCCAGCCATTCAATAGGAAATCCAACGGTCCAAAAATCATCAAAATCGGATGCAGATCAGCTCAGATCGGGTCGGATTAAATTCTGGCCGTTGGATCGCGCTTGATGGAGGAAATCTGGCCGCAAATCATGCGCCTGAGAGTTTGATCACCGTCGGGAGCTTTCTGGACCGTCGGATCATCGCCTGGATCGAGCGCTGCCATCGATGGTGATCCGCATGATGTCTGCAGCTGAATCAAATCAGGAAGCAACCACAGCCGTCCGATCCTGACCGCAAACAACCACATCCGTCCGATCGCGCAATCACTGTTCCCATGGACCGCGTGGACCGGCCGCACCGCACACCGCAACCAATCAGCACCTCTATTGCCGAGCGAAAAAGACTAAATTACCCTTGTGAGCCACGATAAATTTCTGTAGACCCTTTAGGGGTCTAGGTCCACCACGTGGCAAGCTCTGATTCGCCGGATTTTGCTGAGCTGGCGGTCCACGCCTGGATCGTGGACCGACTGATGGCTTCAATGGCTGAGTCGGCTTTGATGGCTTGGCTTGGCTTGGTGGCTCGGCTTGCGGAGCCGACTGAGCCATTTTCTTTTTTTATTTAATTTTTATTTATTTTATATCTTTAAAAATTCATATCTTTTCTGTTTTAGCTCTGTTTTACTTGAAAATTTATTTCGTTGTGATCAAAAAAATGAGCTCTTTCTATTGATAATAAAATTTTATTTTTTAATTTTTATTATTTTTAATTTTTTAATTAATTTTTTAATTAATAAAAATATAAATTTTTTTAAAAATTATATATAAATTGATTAATAATTCTTAAAAATTAATATAAATTAATTAATAAATTAATACTTTTATTGGTGAATTTATGATGCTTATCACCTGCCATAACGTATAGAATGATATGGCAGAATGGAGAAATTGGACTCTATTGGATATGGTTTGATTCATGATGAGCTTCACAGACCTTCCTGATTTTCTTTGGCAACACTCATTGTTAACTTCAATTTATCTACTGAATAGAGTTTCCTTTAAAACTGTTCCTACCACACCATATGAGATATGGCACGGTAAGAAACCAAGTCTGAGTCATCTCAGAATTTGGGGTTGTCCGGCTCATGTCAAAAGACAACAAGCGGACAAGTTAGAGTTTAGGTCCTTCAGAGCTCGATTCATAGGATATCCTAAAGAGTCATTAGGATACTATTTCTACATTCCAGAAGACCACAATGTGATTGTGAGTCGACATGCCATCTTTCTTGAAAAATAGTTTATTCAAGATAGTGGCATTGGAAAGCAGATTAAGCTTGATGAGAAAGTCTCACAAGTACAATGAGCTAAGGACCAATTGGAACCAAATCAGGTTGAGCCAATAAGAACACTACCTCCTCCACCTCGTAGATCGAAAAGAGTTTTCCGTCCCCCTGAAAGATACTTAGGTATTATTTCAGAGGAAGTAGAGAAAATATTCCTCGTAGGTAATGGTGCTCATGGTGATGATCCCAAAATCTACAATGAGGTGATATCAGATATCGACTCTGAGAAATGGCTAGAGGCAATGCAGTCAGAAATTGACTCGATGCACTCAAACCAAGTCTGGACCTTGGTAGATCCACCAGAAGGTATAGTACCTATTGGGTGTAAATGGATCTTCAAGAGAAAGATTGGTGCAGATGAGAAATGTGGAGACATTCAAGGCTAGACTAGTGGCAAAAGGTTATAGTCAACGCGAAGGCATTGACTATCAGGATACCTTTTCTCCGGTGGCTATGCTAAAATCCATCCGCACATTGCTTGCCATTGCAGCCTATTTCGATTATGAAATATGGCAAATGGACGTGAAAACGGCATTCTTAAATGGATATCTTGAGGAAGATATCTATATGGAACAGCCGCTAGGTTTCACATCCAGTGATACTGATCACAAGGTTTGCAAGCTGCAAAGGTCCATATATGGACTTAAGCAAGCATCTCGGAGCTGGAACACTCGTTTCAATGATGTGATCAAAATAGTTTGGTTTCATCAAAAATGAAGAGAAACCGTGTGTCTTCAAAAAGGTCAGTGGGAGCGCTGTTGTCTTCCTCGTATTGTACGTGGATGACATCCTCCTTATTGAGAATAATATTCCCATGTTGACGATAGTCAAAATATGGTTGTCCAAGAAATTCTCCATGAAAGACCTAGGTGAAGCATCCTTTATTCTAGGAATTAAGGTCTATAGGGATAGACCGAATAGGATGCTAGGACTTTCACAGAAGATGTACATAGAGGAAGTACTAAAGAGGTTTAGTATGGAAAACTCTAAGAGGGGATTAATACCCTTCAGACATGGTATTCATCTTTCCAAGAAGATGTGCCCTAGCACACCTGAGGAAATAGAACGCATGAGCAAGATCCCTTATGCTTCTGCAATAGGGAGCCTCATGTATGCCATGCTATGTACACGACCTGATATAGCCCATGCTGTGAGTGTCACAAGCAGATATCAGTCAAATCTAGGTGAAGAACACTGGACTTCTGTGAAATGTATCCTTAAGTACTTGAGAAGAACTAAGGATATGATGTTGGTCTTTGGTAATGGAGAACTCCAAGTCCAGGGATACACAGACTCGGATTTCATGTCCGATGTAGATGATCGAAAGTCGACATCTGGGAGTCTGTTTGTGTGCAATGGTGGTGCTGTCAGTTGGAAAGAGTTTCCAAGCAAACCATGATAGCAGATTCCACCATGGAAGCAGAATATATCGCTGCATCAGAGGCTGCGAAGGAAGCATTCTGGTATAAGAAGTTTGCTGCAGAAATTGGAGTAATGCCATCAGATGCCATTCCTCTATACTGCGACAACAATGGCGCCATAGCCCTTGCTAAGGAGCGAGGTCTCACAAAAAATTCAAGCACATTGAGCGGTGATACCACCTCATCCATGATTATCTCGAGAAGGGTTACGTCGAGGTCAAGAGAGTCAACTCCACAGATAATGTGGCAGACCCACTTACAAAGCCGTTGGGACCAGCAGAAGATCGAAGCCCACCTTGAGAAGATGGGACTTAGACTTGTAGCCAATTGGCTTTAGGACAAGTGGAAGATTGTTAGATATATGTGCCCTAGAAGGCCAGAATTGGCTGACACTTGTAATACACTTCTAGGGGCAAAATTATAATTTTGACTATAATCAATAAAATGGGTTATTTTCTATCACATATGTGTATTTAGTGTCTGTGATACATCCTTTGAGTTAATGGTAATGATAATTCATATTTTCAAGAGTTGAAAATTTAAGACATGAATAATCATTATTAACTCATAAAATGCTTCCGACCATAGGATCATCACGAGGATGGTGATTGATCCGAAAGGTTGGTGTACAATCACTTCTCTTTAGTAGATGAGTCTTGAGTCTATGGTGTGGAGACATCGGAGCGAGAGTATAGGTACTCGTTAGAGAACGAGGGCACTGAGCGTGACCAACCTCGAGTAGTCATTAGGAAGTCTACCTTCTCGTCAATGATTGACTCGATGCTGTAGTGGTGTGTCTGGTTCTTTAACCTGAGGTGCATCGGCAGTTCACCTTGAGGGTGTTATAGTTTGACTACACCATAACTCAGTCTCCTAGCCATTCGGAACCTTGAGGTGTATGTTGGCTATAGCATGTTCATTGTAGGAACTGGATTGCATCAAGATGGAATCTATCTACCTCGGTGGTAGAGGAGCAGCCCTATGATGATCATGAAGAATCAAGTCCAGAAGCCCATGGCCATGGCAGAGTGAAATAATAGAAAGAGTTTCTATTTAGGTTTTCACATCGGACTTGAATCAAATGATTACATCATATGACAGAAACTAGGGTTTGACGAGTTCACCTTAACCCTAATCTGATCGGGGCTCAAGATAGAAGAACTTAATCACATAGGTAGCTACACCAAGAGGTTCGCATTCAGCTCTGATGGGTTGCCACCATATACTGCTAGGTGTCACTGGTGGATTTTGGGAGCAATTAGAATGATTTAGATGATCGATCATTCTAGCTGTTCGAATCAGAAGAGTTCTGATCCATCGAAAGGAGTTTCGATGATGTCGATGATAGAGATCATGACATATCTCATTACCATACAGAACTGAATCTAACTGGGTCACACAAATAAGGGTTTGAATCTGGTGATCATCAATTGAATTGATCCAGTTCAATTGATCTGAATGAGATTCAATTAGGTTCAAGGAAATCGTGCTAGCACTCGATTGAACCTAGCGTTCTTCTTTTACTATCATAAATAGTTATCCTGACTGAGCCAAAGGAGTTTGTGCTCGATCAGAGGCCTTCACTTGATCTGACTAGAGTCTGTTCAGGTCAGAAAAGGATTGTCTTATTTTATAAGATAATACCTATCATTTTTGGTCACCTGCCATTTTTCGTCCTTTGATTTTGGTCAAAAGTTAACCTTTGATTGGTCAAATGTTGACCATTGACACTTTAACTTCTGTCCTTGTGTCATGAACCTATTGGAGAGCTAGTGGGGCTTATCCTCCTACCAGAAACTGGCAAGAAGGAGGGCGCACGCCACCCCCAAGCTTGAGGCGCCTAAGAGTCCCTATTGGATAGGGACTCCATCTTCTTATTGGATTCTGATTAGACTCCTCCAAAGAACCAACTTTGACTAGTCTTAGGTGCCATCTAAGGATGAATCCAAGTGACTCTATTCCCACCAATCAGATTTAGATTTGATTTCACAAAGGATTGTGATTGGTTGGGATGAAGAGGAGTTGGATCATGCATAGTCTATAAATAAGACCCTACGCCCAACTTAGAAAAGAACAATTCTCTACGCCCCAAGGCTGCCTCTCTCTTCCTCCTCCATGCCAAGTTCATCTTCTCCCTCTCCTCTCCACGCCCAAAGAAGTTTGGGATCTCAGTTGATGCAATCTAGGTGAGAGAAAGATGATAGAAAGCTAGAAGGCTGCACTGTTACAAAGGACAACTACTGATCTTCGAAAGCTATTTTGAAGATCCTCTAAATCAGATTTAGATCTGATTTTTGGAGACATGATAGAGAAGAAGAGGATCTTTAGATCCATCCTGAGTGGATACTGGTAGAGGCTAGGCACTTGCGTGGCTAGATCCAGAATCTTTCGCTGCTTACAGGATCGTCAATGGGTAATAGGATTACCCTACATCAAGGTAAATTAAATCTGATTTAATATATCTATATTTTATTTTAATTATTAGAATAATAAAAATTAGATCTAAAATATTTTAGATCTGATTCGAATCAAAGAGAAAAGTTTCTAAAATATATCTCTTGATCCGATCAGATCTGAACGAACCTGGTATAAAAAATCAAGATTTTCCTTCACTTTGATCCTTGCTTTCTACCCCTGGAGCTCGATGGATCGAGCTCCTTATCTCCCCCCATGGAGAAAGTCCTAGCCTTAAGGATGAGTTTGAGATGAAGAAGAATTTCTCCTTCCAGCCATGGATGGAAGAGAGGGTGCCCTTAAGTAATCCCTTCCTACCAAATTGGGGGGACACATACTACCAATCCATAGCAGTCGGGTGGCATTTGAAGATAAAGAAGGTTTGAAATAAGAAAATGGTAGATCAGACGTCTACCATCACAAGAAAAGAAATCCTATGATGAACCTAAAGGAGTTCGACGCCATAGCAGCAAGGAAGATGTTGAGAAATCCAAATAGGTTGGCCACGAAAGGAGATAAGGGTAACCTAAGCGCAGCCCAAAGAGCCTCTAAATATAGGCAGGCTCAATCGAGAGGCAGAGAGCAGCCCCTATCATTGGGTCTGAAAAGTTTGATCTCATATTTGAAGAAAATATCGAACTGAATCCTAGCTAACAAAAGATCGTCAGGCCGAAGTTGGCAGGCAATAATTGTCGGTGCAAAGGAAGAAGGGGGCAACTTAAAAAGCTCGGCCTCCCTAGGAGATATGTTCGCTAAGGCTAGAGGAGCCGAACTCCTCAAGCAGGTCGATCAGGATTCCTCGGTGGACATCCAGATCAAAGCAAAATTATAAAAAATGCTTGAAAAGCTAAGAAAATGAAGCGCAAAAAACTTCTACAAAGAGATCTAAGGAGCAGAAAGCAGAGAATGTAGGAATAACTCAGAAAAGGATAGCGAAGCTGATCTAAGTCGATTGAAAGAGGTAGGGAGATGATGAAGGCCATAGAAGACAGACGGGAGAACACCTGGGATCAAAGAAAGCAGAAGGGAAAGCCTGAGCTCTTGCGCGATGGAGAGAAGAAAACTAGAAGAAGAGGAGGAAGAAGATTTTGAGAGAAGTAACGACTCGAAGGAAGGAAACAGGCTAAGTAGCCCTGAGGATTCTAGGTGGTTATGATTGCAAATCCTCTTCGATCGGCCTATGGCCGATGCGTGCCCCCTCTATCATGGTAGAAACTGATGGTGGACAGGCCCATAATGATGTCGTACCCTGGGCAGAGTTTTGGTGCGGAGCTCTAAAGGCATCTCTTCAGATCGCCCCAAATTTCTGAAGCTTCGATGTCGGGACAGAAGCACCAAGAAATGTCTTACCCTAGCAAGCATAGGAAATGGAATGGGACTTCGGCAGTCACGCTCGATACTCCCTTATCTTGAACTTCAAACTTGGGAGTAGGAAGACAAGTGTTGGGGATAAACCCGCTCCGATCGAAATTTGGCTAGATGCTTGATCTCGGAAGGATTCCGTTCGGCAGCAACCTCCATGGTTAAACCTCGGGCCTCCTCCAGTAGTTGAACTCCTCCCGAACTTCTTCTTCAGCTAGACTCCAACAGTCGAACTCCTCCTGAACTTCTCCTTCAGCCAGACTCATCCAATAGTTGAACTCCTCTAGAACTTCTTCTTCAGCCAGACTCCTCCAACAGTTGAACTCCTCTCAAACTTTTTCTTTAGCCAGACACCTCCCCCAGCCAGACTCCTCCAACAGTCGAACTCCTACTGGACTTCCTCTTCAGTCGGACTCCTCCAACAATCAAGCTCTTCCTGGATTTCTCCTTTAGACGGACTCCTCCAATAGTTGAACTCCTCCCAAACTTCTTCTTCAGTCGGACTCCTCCAATGATCTAACTTCTTCCAGACTTCTCCTTCAATCGGACTCCTTCAATAGTTAAACTTCTCTTAAATTTCTTCTTCAGCCAGACTCCTTTCCCAGTCGGACTCCTCCAACAACTAAACTCCTATCGGACTTCTCTTTCAGTTGGACTCCTCCAATAGTTGAGCTCCTCCCAGATTTCTCCTTTAGACGGACTCCTTCAAATAGCTAAACTCCCTTTGAACTCCACCCAACAGCCTTAAAGGACCTCGGCACTCATCCTCAACATAGCCAAAAGAGTCGTCAATCTCTTCTATCTGAGCTTCGATCATTGGACCCCGACGGGCTTGCACATTGCGACAACAGACACTATCCCCCATAACAAACTCCATATGGCCCTGAATAGTCTACTATCGATTAGTTATGGCTGTCACTATCAGTTTGTTATAGGCTCCATCCATATAAGGAACCCTCTATATATGCTTTTAAAAATAAAGGAAAAAAGCTCTCATTCTCTTTCTAAAAATTCTGCTAGAATCTCTCTGCATATTCTATTTTTGTTGGCCGAAAGAGCTGACTTGATTGTCCGAGGGTCTTGCCGGAGCCACCACCCTAGACTCCGGATGAGACTTGTTTTGCAGGTTTCGACGACGACCTCGTCCTCTCCAAATCCAACTTTGACTCCGACGATGGCCAGATTTTGTGCCAACATGTAATTTATTGCAAAGACTACAAGTAACTGGGATATTTGAAAATGATGAGAAATACCTGATCGTTGAGGATGGAAGTCTTATTTCAATCCTAGCTTTAGGAATTGTCAAGCTTATTTTCATTAGATGTCATTTTAAGTGATCATCACTATTGTCCATCGTTTATGATAAATGTGATCTCTGATGGTCTTTTGGTCAGAGATGGTTATCATTTATCAATAAAAAAGATTATTATGATATTATTATGAATAATGTTATAATAATATATGGATAATAAAGTAATGATATTTAACATTTACATAGCCTATTAAGTGTAATATACATACCCAAGTTAGATTATGTCATGGATATCTATCTTTGGCATTATAGGCTTAGTCATCTTAATAAAAACAAGATAAATGAGTTAGCTTAAGAGGAAAACCTCAACATCAATGATTGTGAATCATTGATAGTCTGTGAATCTTATTTTTTTGGGAAGACGATAAAGTCATCTTTTACTGAAAAAGATGAAGGAGCTGATAAAATTCTTAGTCTCATACATAGTGATGTATGTGAATCTATAAACTTAAGTGCCAAAGAAAGATATTAATATTTTATTATAGATGATCTATCTGGGCATGGATGTGTCTGGGATGAATTATTTAAAATGTTCAAATGATTTAATAATGAAATAAAAAAATAAACTGGATAAAGTATTAAAACTCTTCGATCAGATCAAGAAGGCGAATACTTATCCAGTGAGTTTGTGACATATCTAAGAGAGAATTAGATTCTCTCTCAGTGGATTTCTTTTCAAAACATAGTGTATCTGAAAGAAAAAATTGAACTTTGTTAGACATGGTTCAATCCATCATAGGGTTCACTAGTCTGCCTATTTCAGGGTTGTGCTCTTATGACTACTTATTTTACACAAAAAATTTATACCGAGTGAATTTGTTGCATAGACTCCATATTGGATATGGATTAGCGTAGACCTAGACTCTCTCACCTTTGATTTTGGGATTGATCGGGCTATGTCATAGGTTTGCACACAGATAAACTTGGATCCTAGTCTAATAAGTGTTTAAGGGTTATTAATTCTACCATACTGAAGAATATAAGATGTTCATTAGTAGAAGGGCATTCCTTTTGGAAAGAAGTTTCTTAGAGAAGGAACTGATGCCTGTTAAGTTAAACTTGAAAAAGTTTGATTGATAGAAAAGAATTGATGCAATCTAGTAAACCTATAGAATTAGATTTAATCAAATCAAATCCGGAGCCCATTAAAATGTCACCTTTAAGGAGATCCAGTAGAGTACCGTATTAGTTAGACAGATACTTTAGTATCTAGATTTGGGATGGTGATCCTGTTGAGCTCGTTGAGAACAATAAGGATTTGATCACCTATACGGATATAATGTAGTGGTCTAACTCTGAGAAGTAGCTTGGAGCCATGTGATCCAAATTGAAGTCTATGAAAATCAATAGTGTATAGACACTAGTTGATTCACCTAAAGGGATGAAACACATTAGGTGTGAATGAATTTTTAAAAAGATCAGAGTAGTACAGATGGAAAGGTAAAGACCTGTAAAGCCCGTTTGGCTATTACCTCAGAATTCGAACATACATTTTGAACGTATATCATTGTTATGAACAAAGACGAACCCTATATTTATAATTAGGCAAAATGTTTTGTAGTGTTATTTCTTGTATTGTTTGAGGATGACATTTTTTTAATTAGGAATGGCATTTCAGCATTGCAAGGAATAAAGATTTAGTTGTCATCTTATTGATGGGTTTGGTGTACATGATGGAAGCATGGATTTTAAAGCAAAATATGAAATCAAAACAAACCAAATCCAAAACCCTAGGACCATCTTATTAGCAATTAAATCATATAACATGCATTTATAATATAAAAGAAAGTATTAGAACATACCTCTTATCGCTAAACCCTAAATTATCCCTGATTGTCGGTAGTAGCCTGTTAGGGGTTCCACTAGGTGCCCACATATTCATCCTCCAACATTGATCCACATAGAGACTTGATCAAGACACCGGCACCTCTGATTTATATAATTAAAATTCTTGTAATAAGAACTTCAATTAAATGGGCAAGACCTTCTTAAGCCTTTATGTCACCTTCCTTGCCTTTCCTTATCTATCTTTCTTTTTCTTTTGTCATCTTAATTTTTCTTCCTAATCTCTTAGTCTTAAGATGACTTCTTGTCTTTATAAAGACAAGGTCTAGACAAGAGAAAGGAAGAAAGAAAATTAGATATAAAGAAACTCTTGTAAGAAAGAAAAGATAATGTTCTACATCCTCAGACTCTTGATGCACTTCCTTATTTATAATGTACGTAAGGATGCCAACAAAAATCTCACGCCCTTTCCTTTTCCATTTCTCACTCCCCATCAGCCAATCTCATACCTTATAAAAAAAAAATGAGATATAGACTTAGTCCAAGAGGTGCCTTAAAGCAAAAAGACTCTTCGGACTAATTCTACGTATTTTTTTATGAAGAGCCACGATGCTTCATCCTTGGCGCCACCCTTTTCATCCATTAGATCATGATACAAAGCCATCCAATAGCTCTAAAAAGAGACGCCCATTCAGCAAGAAGGCGTGGAAGAAAACTTTGAATAGTCAAAGTCCCAAGAGCTTTTGACTTGGTCCAAGAGACATCAAGGAGGAGTAGGCGGCAAGGTATCTTGGGCGACAAAACAACATGGGCGAAAAAATTTAAAAGGAAAAGAAGTCTTTTATCTGCAGATAGATTCTTTTGTGCCCCATATCTGATGTTCACACTAATTAAAAAAAAATTATGCAACATAATATATGGGAAAAGTCAAAGAAGGTAGGCGTTATCTTATTCCATGAGCCAAAGTGTCCTTTGCGCATGAAATACTTCCCATGCACAAGAGAGAAACTCTTTGGTCTCTCTCTTGCATGTGGAATGAAGATATGAGGAACCCAATCTGAAGCCCAATCAATCTAGATTAATCCAACTCAAGACCAAATCCTATTTGGCTCAAATAGGATCTAAATTAGCCCAAATCGGAAGTTGATTCGAATCCAATTTGAATCCTAGTGCTAGGGTTTGCTATATGTGCTAGCATATTCATCTTGCAAACATGGTATAATCTAATTAGACCCTTAATCAATTCTCTTTGTGTGTAACCTATTGGGTTCCACATCTAATCAGCAGTGAGTTTGGGTGTGATTTGACCTAATTCGGTTAGAACTCAACCAAACTGATTTAGGTCAAAACTAGCCAACCCAATTTGTCTTAAATTAGAACACTTTCTAATTTAATGATCAAATTAAAATTTATCTTGATCGAACTCACAAGACATGATTGACATTTAGCAATGTATCATGACTATCCGAAAGATGTAAAATTTTGATGGAAATACCAAACATATCCTTCAGTGAAATTTATCATGCAACTAGATCCTTCGATCTTCCTGCATCCTGAATATGACTCTGGGTATGAAAATATGTCAACCCCAATATCATATTCATTTCTCTTTCAATCTTATGATAATAATTCATTTAATTAAACATTAGAAACCATTTCTAATCATACTTTGATCAAAGTCTTCTTGAATCATTATTTGTTTGAAGTAGGTAGGATGCTATTTCCTCTTACCAGGAAAGATCGATTTCATGTTAACCTACTCACAACCTTCATATATATAATCTATCATATCTAGAACATCCCGTACATAACTGAGTCATGAATGAGTTTAAACCAAAATATGGATTTATATATATAAGATTCTATGATAGTTTCTGGTCAAAGGATTACATGCATAAATTCCACTATGAGAACCATCTATTGATATGTAGATAAGACTCCATTAGATATTTTCAATTCGGATCAATTCAGTGAACTCATTCTCTAATGAGCACCCACATTCTTGTATTAGTGTCATACATGAGTTATCGTGAGATCAATCACCCTCTTAATTGAGCATACAAAGAATGTGCTAGTCTTACTGGAAAACATTGATCCCTAACTCAATGTCTCATCGACTAGGAATATTTAAATTAGGGTTTTAAGATTTTAGGTCTCACTAGTATGATCTCATCATAATTCTAAAATCCTAGCCCTAATTTATAGGGTTCATCATAATAATAAGACACTGCATATGATGAAATAATTGCCTTTATTTATTAAAAATATCATTACATGAGTTTGGAAGACAAAAAACATCCCAAAAATAAATTGGCTTGAGGACATAATCCTTTCAATCTTTCACTTGCACTAAAGCCAATTGCCCTTATATTTTAATCTCATACAAACAAGGTGGCGATCAAACAGTTGCAGTGGTAAAACCTTAGTGAATGGATCTACTATGTTGTTCTTTGTATCTACTCGTTCTATGACTACATCTTATCTTTCAATAATTTCTCGAATGAGATGGAAGCGTCTCAGAATATGTTTGGATTTATGATAAGACCTTGGTTCCTTTGCTTGAGCTACAGCTTCAGTTTTATCATAGTAAAGTGGTACTGGTTTCTCAATTTTAGGAATAATTTTCAATTCAGTGATGAACCTTTTCATCCAAATTGCTTCCTTATTGGCTTCACTTATAGCTATGTATTCTGCTTCAGTGGTTGAGTCAGCTTTAGTTGGTTGCTTAGTACTCTTCCAACTCACTGCTCCACCATTCAAAGTAAAGACATACCCTGAAATGGATTTGCTATCATTTGGGTCTGATTGAAAACTAGAATCAGAATATGCTCCTAGTTTAAGATCAGAACCACCATATACAAGAAAATTATCTTTAGTCCTTCTTAAGTACTTAAGAATATTTTTCACAGCTTTTCAACGATCCTCTCCTGGATCAGCTTGAAATCTACTTGCAATGCCTAAAGCATAAGCAACATCAGGCCTTGTACATAACATGGCATACATTATTGATCCAACAGCCGAAGCATAAGGAATAGAACACATTCTATTTCTCTCTTCAGGTGTCTTTGGAGACATCTTTTTAGAGAGATGTATGCCTTGACTTATGGGTAAATAACCTCTTTTACTCCCATCCATACTGAATCTTTTCAGTATTAAGTCAATGTACCTTGATTGGGACAAGCCTAGCATCCTCTTAGATCTATCTCTATAGATCTTTATTCCTAGTATATAGGATGCTTCTCCCAAATCTTTCATGGAAAAACTTATTTGATAGCCATAATTTGACTGTTTGTAACATTGGGATATCATTCCCAATGAGGAGTATGTCATCTACATACAGAACCAAGAATACTATTGTTCTTCCACTAGTTTTCTTGTACACACATGGTTCATCCACATTCTTGATAAAACCAAACTCTTTTATTATTTCATCAAAATGGATGTTCCAACTCCTTGATGCTTGCTTTAATCCATAAATAGATCTCTTAAGTTTGCATACCTGATTTGGTCTCTCATTTGACTCAAATCCTTCTGGCTGTGACATATAGACTTCCTCCTCAAGGAAACCATTAAGGAAGGTAGTCTTTACATCCATTTGCCATATTTCATAGTCGTGGTATGCTGCTATAGCAAGCATAATCCAAATAGATTTGAGCATGGCCAATAGGTGAAAATGTTTCATCATAATCAATCCCTTGTTTTTGCCTAAAACCCTTAGCCACCAATCTGGCCTTATAGGTTTCAATTTGACCATCAGCTCCAATCTTTTTCTTAAAAATCCATTTGCATCCAATAGGATTTATATCCTCTGGTGCATCCACCAAAGTCCATACTTTATTGGTGTGCATGGATTCTATTTCAGGATTGCATGGCAGCCAGCCATTTGTAAGAGTCCTTACTTTTGACTGCTTCCGTATAGGTCAGAGGTTCGTCATTCTCAATGACTTGGGCTTCATTGTTCTCAATAATGAACCCATACCTAACAGATGAATTTCTTACTCTTTTAGACCTTCAGATAGGAGTTATGTGTTTTGGTTCTTTTATTTGATTATATGGTTGAGAAATTTCTATTTGATTTTCTTGAACTTCACTAAGTTCAATATTTCTGCCACTGCCCTTTTCTAGGATAAATTCTTTTTTCATGAAAATGGCATGCCTACTTACAAATACCTTTTGTTCAGTAGGATGGTAGAATAAATATCCTATACTATTTCTAGGATATCCTATAAATAGACATCTGTCTGATCTAGCATCAAGTTTATGTCCAAAATTTCTTTTGACATATGCTGGACAACCCCATATCTTAAGATACTTAAGATTAGGTTTCTTATTTCTTCTCCATATGTCATATGGAGTACTAGATACAGATTTAGAAGGTACTCTATTCAAGATGTAAATTGCAGTCTCCAGAGCATGACCCCAGAAGAAAATAGGTAATTCAGTGAAGCACATCATGGACCGTACCATATCTAATAAGGTATGATTTTTTCTTTCGGCTACACCATTTAATTGCGGTGTATAAGGAGGTGTCCATTCAGAGAGAATCCCTTTAAATTTAAGATAGTCTAAGAAACTCACTAGATAAGTATTCTCCTCTCTCGATCAGATCGAAGGATTTTTATACATTGTCCAGTTTATTTTTCGACCATACTTTGATACTCTTTAAATTTATCAAAGGCTTCTGATTTGTGTTTCATAAGATACACATATCCAAACCTAGATAAATCATCAGTGAATGTAATAAAATAAGAGTATCCTCCTCTGGCTTGAGTTGTCATAGGACCACATACATCCGTATGTACAAGTCCTAATAACTCATTTGTCCTTTCTCTATGTCCACTAAATGGAATCTTGGTCATTTTACCCATGAGGCATGATTCACAAGTTCCCAATGATTCATAATCAAAAGGATCAAAGAACTTTTCTTTGTATAACTTGTTAATCCTAGCCTCACTAATATGACCTAATCGATAATGCCAAAGTAAAGTATTATTTATGTCATCTCTCTTACATTTTCTATTTTCATCAATATGAAATATATTGTCATCCAAACATAGAGTCAACAAACCATTGCTAAATATGCCAAAACAAATATTTTCATTAGAATATTTGATCGAGCAACCTTCGCTCGTTACATTAAGACTATAACCTTGTTTTAATAACAAGGGTATAGATATAATATTTCTAATGATCTTAGGCATATAATAATAATTTGTAAGCTCTAAGATCTTTCCATAAGGTAACTTCAATATATTTTGTCCCTACAGCTTCTGCTTGGATAGACTCTCCTCCAGCGCCATAGAGCTTGAAGTCACCTTTCTTCAAACTCTTAATTTTCTGCAGCCCCTGCAAAGATTTGCAGATATGAAAATCATAGCCGGTATCTAATACCCAAGAATTTGAAATGGAAGAATTTAATGATAATATAGTATGTATCTCATACATACCTTTTGGTGCATTATTTGCACCAGACTTCACGGTTGCAAGGTAAGCCTTGCAATTCCTCTTCCAATGACCTACTTTACCGTAGTGAAAATAGGTCATCTGTCCGAAGACCTTCTTCCCCTTTTTCTTCTTATTTATACCACTTTTAGGATTCAACCTTCTTTTTGAACCCTTTTTGCCTGCCTTCTTCTTGGAGATCCCATCCATAAGAAGAAGAGGAGCCTTATCTTTCTTGATATGGCTTTCTGCTATCTTGAGCATATTTAACAGCTCAGGCAATGAAGAATTCAGTTTGTTCATGTGATAGTTCATGACAAACTGAGAAAATGATTCTGGGAGTGATTGCAGGATCAAATCCTGACTTAACTCTCCATCCATAACAAAACCTAATTGACTTAATCGAGTGATTAGGTCAATCAATTACCATCAAAACATGATTTTGTATGGATGTTCCTTCTATCATTCTTGCATGAAATAATTGCTTAGATATCTCATATCTAGCAGTCCTACTATGCTCTCCATAAAGCTCTTTTAGATTGAGCAATATGGATTGAGTGTCCATGCTATCATGCTGCCTCTGTAATTCATTATTCATAGAGGCAAGTATGATGCATTTGACAGTAAGAGAAATCATTTTGCCACATCTTGTATGTGGACTTATCTTCATCTATGGCATCATTTTCTAATGGCTTAGGATCAGGGGCATCAAGAATATAGGAGAGTTTTTCTTGACTGAGTACTATTTTAAGGTTTCTCAACCAGTCAACATAATTTTGATCAGTCAATTTATTTGAATCCAAAATTGAATGTAATGAAAGTGAAGAAGCCATTTAATCTACATAATAAAGAACAATATATAAGCAAACAACTTCATGATGACAAACATAATTAAATTAGGACTTTAATTTAATTATGTCTCCCACTAAAAATCAAAAACCATAACCCTCTTATTGATTTTCTTAGTGAGAATAAGATCCTAATTCCTTATAAAAAGTCTTGTGGTTGCACAACAAACTTGTTATAAGTTCAAAGGTAGGAAACTCTTTCCAATTACATTTTATGCAACTCTCAAAAAACTTTTGCCTCTAAAACATTAATAGCCTTGTGTTAGCACAACAAACTTTAATGTTTTAGTTTAAGTAGAACCCTTCATTTCTATATACAGTCAAAAATGAAATATAACTACTTTTGTGGTTACACAACAAAGTAGTATATTCAAAATGCTGTAAGCATCTCAATGCACTAGATTAATATTACATCATTTCCCATGATAGATCTTGTGGTTACACAATAGAACTAATATGGTTTGGACATAATAAGAAACTAGTATGAAGGAAGGCCTTAATGTAGTGAATATAATACTTAAGCATTTCAATCTAGGAATTAAATTAATCGAATCGGCCAGGTAAATGGGAGAGAAATGGGAGTCCCCCCGTTGCTTTCCTTAGACACCAATAAATTGGCCAGGTCAGACAACAGAACCAATTAAAAAATCATGTTCTCTTTACCAAATCATGAACCATTTTTTCTAGACACCGATTGATCAATTAGACATCCTGACTGATTCAGCTATAGATTAATTACACTACAACTTAATATAATTTTTATAGAGGGATTTAAAAGGTCTCGATATACATACTTGATTTAAATCAAACTAAATGCATAATAGCATTAATTATGAATAAAATTTATATATATCTATTAACATGTATAATTATTCTAGGACAACCATCATTATATAGTGAATACTTTCCACTATATCAGGGCAACCTTTACAGAATAATATATACAACATAATCTCATTATGATAAGTAAAAGAATATGATCTCATCATATAAATAAAAACATGCTAAAAATATTATATCATATTTTTCATTTATGCCATTATACTATAAGCAAAGCATTATATGATTTAACCTAATAAGGCTTGCTCTGATACCACTGATGGGTTTGGTGTACAGGGCGGAAGCATGGATTTCAAAGCAAAAATATGAAATCAAATAAACCAAACCCAAACCCTAGGACCACCTTATTAGCAATTAAATCATATAACATGCATTTGTAATATAAAAGAAAGTATTAGAACATACCTCTTATCGCTAAACCCTAAATTGACCCTGATCGTCGGTAGCAGTCCATCAGGGTTTCCACCAGGTGCCCACGTGTTCACCCTCCAACGTTGATCCACACAGAGACTTGATCAAGACACCAGCACCTCTGATTTATATAATTAAAGTTCTAATAATAAGAACTTTAATTAAAAGGGCAAGACCTTCTTTAAGCCTTTATGTCACCTTCCTTGCCTCTCCTTATCTATCTTTCTTTTTCTTTTGTCTTCTTAATTTTCCTTCCTAATCTCTTAGTCTTAAGATGACTTCTTGTCCTTATAAAGACAAGGTCTAGACAAGAGAAAGGAAGAAAGAAAATTGGACAAAAAGAAACTCTTGTAAGAAAGAAAAGATAATGTTCACATCCTCGGACTCTTGATGCACACCCTTATTTATAATGTACGTAAGGATGCCAACTAAAAATCTCACGCCCTTTCCTCATTTCCAATTTCTCATGCCCCATCAGCCAATCTCATGCCTCATCAAAAAAAAAATGAGATATAGACTTAGTCCAAGAGGTGCCTTAAAGCAGAAGGACTCTTCGGACTAATTCTACGTATTTTTTTATGAAGAGTCGCGATGCTTCATCCTTGGCGCCACCCTTTTCATCCATTAGATCATGATACAAAGGCCATCCAATGGCTCTAAAAAGGGATGCCCATTCAGCAAGAAGGCATGTGGAGATAAACTTTGAATAGTCAAAGTCCCAAGAGACTTTTGACTTGGTCCAAGAGACGTCAAGGAGGAGTAGGCGGCGGCAAGGTATCTTGGGCGACAAAACATCATGGGCAAAAAATTTAAAAGAAAAAGAAGTATTTCATCTATAGAAGGACTCTTCTGCACCCCATAATCTGATGTCCATGCCAATTAAAAAAAATTTATGCACATAATATATGGGAAAAAGTCAAAGAAGGTAGGCGCCATCTTATTCCATGCGCCAAAGAGTCCTTTGCGCATGAAATACTTCCCACGTGCAAGAGAGAGACTCTCTGGCATGGGATGTAGATATGTGGCACCCAATCTGAAGCCCAATCAATCTAGATTAATCCAACTCAAGACCAAATCCTATTTGGCTCAAATCGGATCTAAATTAGCCCAAATCGAAGCTGATTCGAATCCAATTCGAATCCTGGTGCTAGGGTTTGCTATATGTGCTAGCATATTCATCTTGCAAACATGGTCTAATCTAATTAGACCCTTAATCAATTCTCTTTGTGTGTGACCCATTGGGTTTCCACATCTAACCAGTAGTGAGTCTTGGGTGTGATTTGACCTAATCTGGTTAGAACTCAACCAAACCAATTTAGGTCAAAACTAGCCAACCCAATTTGACTTAATTTAGAACACTTTCTAATTTAATGATCAAATTAAAATTTTAATTTGATCGAAACCCACAAGACATGATTGACATCTAGCAACGTATCATGACTACCAGAAGATGTGAAAATTTTGATGGAAAATACCAAAAATACCCTTCAGTGAAAATTATATCATGCAACTAGATCCTTCGATCTTCCTGCATCCTGAATATGACTCTGGGTATGGAAATATGTCAACCCCAATATCATATTCATTTCTCTTTCAATCTTATGATAATGATTCATTTAATAAAACATTAGAAACCATTTCTAATTTTCATCATGCTTTGATCAAAGTCTTCTTGAATCATTATTTGTTTGAAGCAGGTAGGATGCTATTTCCTCTTACCAGGAGAGATCGATTCCATGTTAACCTACTCACAAACCTTCATATATATAATCTACCATATCCAGATCATCCCGTACATAACTGAAGTCATGAATGAGTATGAACCAAAATATGGATTTATATATATAAGATTCTATGGTAGTTTCAGGTCAAAGGATTACATGCACAAATTCCACTATGAGAACCATCTATTGACATGTAGATAAGACTCCATTAGATATTCTCAATTTGGATCAATTCAGTGAACTCATTCTCTAATGAGCACCCACATTCTTGTATTAGTGTCATACACAAGTTATTGTGAGATCAATCATCCTCTTAATTGAGCATACAAAGAATGTGCTAGTCTTACCAGAAAACATTGATCCCTAACTCAATGTCCCATCGACTAGGAATATTTAAATTAGGGTTTTAAGATTTTAGGTCTCACTAGTATGATCTCATCATAATCCTAAAATCATAGCCCTAATTTATAGGGTTCATCATAATAATAAGACACTGCATATGATGAAATAATTACCTTTGTTTATTAAAAATGTCATTACATGAGTTTGGAAGACAAAGAACATCCCAAAAATAAATTAGCTTGAGGGCATAATCCTTTCACTTATTTCTCCATGTACAAGATCAGACATGGTATACTCACTAGAGGTAGTGAGTAGATACCAGTTTGATCTAAATAAGAGCCACTGAAAGATTGTATAGACAATCCTTAAGTATTTAAAAAATACTAAGGTTTAGTGACTCAAATATGGAAGTACTGACTTAAAATATGTGGATGATTTACTTTCAATCAAAATAAGATGACAACAAGAGAATGTCAGGTCATATCCTAATTATAGGAGTAATCTGCTGGAAAGATTCGAAGTAGTATAATTTAGCCTATTCAGTTAGTGATGTAGAGTACATCATGGCATATGATGCTGCCATGTAAGCTGCGTACTTGCTAAGGTTCATTAGCAACTTGAGAGTGGCATCCTCCACCAATGGTCCAGTCCTATCATAGCACTGAAGCCATAGCTTAGGCTAAAGAATCAAAGGACAAGCATATTTTACATCGCTTTCACCTAAGATATTAGATCTGAGTGACGTCGATCTTTGGAAGATCATGTAAAAGGAGAACTTGATCGACCCATTTGCTAAGGCCTTAGAACTAAGGAGTTCTATGAACTTAGTAGAAGATAGGATATTTGATACGTTCTGATTAGCTTTAGTCCAAGTGAGAGTTGTTGAAAAATGTATCCTAAAGTCAATCATCTAAGTGGTAGATGATTGAAATTAGTATATGAATTATCCAATAATAATAGTTATTTGACTGATTCATCATAAAAGTTCTATCTTTCTTAAATGAACTCCTAAATTATGATAAAATTCTTAGAACCATAATCAACCGATAAAGAAGGATTTATCAGATAGTTCTTAAATTGATCACGATCAAATGATAAGTTATTAATAAGGATGATAACTTATCGAGTGTAGGTCGTTGTATGGCATATGCGTTGATTGTTCTCATAACCAAGTGGTGTGGAGACACTGAATATGGCATCCAAGTGAGATGTAGGAGTACATCTGCATGGAACATGACTAATGTAGCACTCTACTATCAAGAGTAGCTAGCTAAGGCCAATAGATATAAGTGTCCCTCCGATCTAAGATCACTGTGGTGACTTGCAAGCAACTCACCGTATTTTGGTGCTGGACTGTCTGTATTTGTAATATTGATTTGAAAAATTTTTGGGTACAATCAAGTACTTGTAAAGTCGGTGTGTGAATCAAGATGGGATGACCATTCCTAATTAACTTCAGGAAGAGAATGACTCACTATGTTTCAATTTAACAAAACCTAAGCCTGGGTAATCCTTGTGAGGTATCATGAAATTTGCAAAATTTTGAGACACAATAGAGATGACTTGTATGAGTGTTTGATAGCATACTCAAAGTCATCTTGATCCTTATTGGTCATAGGGATGAATTATACGGTAACCATGGGCTAGGGTTCTAAGAATGTTGCTTTGCATACATTCGACCTATCTGGATGTCGGGAACCATTGCCAGATGGTAACTTCGATTGATATAAAAATTAGTTCCTATGCTACCGACTTAGGTTTGAACCTATGGAGTCACCCATATTAGAGCTTGTAACCTGATCAGATGGTTAATTGATGATTGAGAATCATTCTAAGGTCAATCCATCAATATGATTGATGTTTGACCTAATGCAAGTGTTGTAGGAGGATTGATTAGCAATTAGATTGCTAATTTGCTCAATTTGATTGAGCAATTAGGCTGAGATCAAGTCTAACTAAATTAGATTTAATTAGACTTGGCTTGAATTTAATTAGATTAAGTCTAGTTAGTTTATTGAATAAGCCAATTGCAAGAAAGAATAATTTCTTGTTTGACTAGGACTTGGATGCATCTAATTGAGTTAGGATTTAAATTAGATTTAAATATTAATTTAATCTAATTTAATTAGGCTCTTAGTTGAATTAGGTTCATCCTTAATTGGGTTGCATTTAATCTGATTTAAATAGAATTTAAATTGGATTCAAACCTATTTTGATCTAGTTAAACAAGAGGAGTCCCAGTTGGACTGGAACTCTCTCTTTTTCTCTTGCACCTTAGAAAGCCCACACCCACCTTTTGTTTTTAAGGTTTTACGTGAACTTTTCCATGCCTAAGAAGCTTCTCCATGCCCCATAATTTTGATTTTTTTGGGAGTTTGTTTTAACTTGATCAAAACTAAGAAGAAGTTAAGATTCGTTTCCTACTTAGAAGAGCACCCTTTAACCAAAACACCTCCCTCCCTTATGCGCCATGTTGGGAAAACCCAAAGCTAATCGTCAGCCTATTGACGGTTGAGCTACATTATATCTGTAATTGATTCATTAATAAATAAAAAATATTTTTGGCATTTTTCATCATAAAAGTATTCATCTTCTAATAAACTCTATTATTGTGATGAAGTTCTTTCACTATTTAGCTTTAATAAAGAGAGAATTTATTAATTAGTTTTTAAATCTATTCACGATCAAATGATAGACTATTAATTAGGATGACAGCATCTATCGAGCATAGGTCGCTGTATGCCATATAGGTTGGTTGTTCTCTTAACCAAAGAGTGTGTAGACACTTGCATGGCATACAAATGAGATGTATTGATATATCGTCATTGAACGTGACCAACTCTAGAGTATTCTGCTGTTAAGAATGTCTCTAATGGGATATAGATATAAGTGTGCCTTAGATCTGAGATCATCTTAGTGGCTTACAAGCAACTCACTATGCTTTGGTATTGAACTAACTGAATTTCTAATTCAATAATGGAAGTCTTTTGGGCACAGTCAAGTGCTTGTGAAGTCAAAGTATGATCAAGATGGAATTGACCACTCCAAGAGTTGGAGAATAATGTATCACTGTATTTCAATATAGCAAAATCTTGGTCGGGATAATCCATCAGATGGATTTGATATTTTGAAATATAATATAAACAATCTGATCAGAGTTGATAGTTGAACACTGAGATGTCCTACGAGCATTTTCATCAAGGGGATGAATTATATAGAAACTATATCCACATGAGTTCTAAGGATGATATTCTACACATTCAACCTATCCGATCGTTGGGTACCATTACTAGATGGTTACTTTGATTAGTATAGGAATATGTTCCTATACTACCAGCTTAGTTTTGGACCTATAAGATCACACACACTAAACCTCATGATTCGATCGGATGGTTGATCAACGATTAAGAATCATTCTAAGGTTAAACAATCAATATAATTGATATTTAACCTAGTGCAAGCATTATAGGAGGATCGATTAGCAATTTGATTGCTAATTGGCTTAATTTGATTAAGCGAAAGAGCTAATATTAAGTTTAATTAAATATAATTTAATTAGATTTAGTTTGGGCTTGATTGGATCAAGTCTAATTAGCTTATTGGTAAGCTAAGTGCAGGGAAGAACTTTTCCTAGCTCAACTAGGACTTCGATCAATCTAGTTTTCTAATTTGATTAAAAAATTAAATCAAAATTAAATCAAATTTAATTAAGTTCTTAATTGGGTTAGAACCTTATTTTAGTTAAGAAACTATGTTTGACCAAGTCATAAATGGAATCCTAATGAGACTAGTATTCCATCTTGTGCCATCTTAGCCCTCCACGCCCTCCATGCCCTCCATGCCTATTTTTTGGAAATTTTTCATGGAAATTCTCTTTCCCCTGATCTTCATGTGTGCCTCCTCTCTCCCTCTCTTTCTTATATGGTAATTTGGTAGTTGACCAAGTCAAAAAGAGAAGTAAGTTTTGTTCTAGGATTCTGTGAGATAGAATCCTTATAAACTAAAATACCTCCTTCTAATTGTACCCACACCTTCATTATTTTCTCTAAATTTTATGGTAAAAGAAGAAGTTTTTGTGCACCCCTATTGCTGGTTCATGGTAGGAAATAAGGTGGGGGGGGGGGGGCAAGTGTTGGGCGCCCCAATAACTTGCCATATTATGTCCATTCCTTGTCTTAGTTTTTGACCAAACTTGGACTCTGCATATCTTTTTATTTAGGACAAATTTTTGGCTAAACTTTTGGTGGAATACAAACCTTTGAGAGAGCTTTGAGGTGTGATAAAATTAGAGGGAGTGATTCTTTGGGCATTGGGGTTCCATGGACCCCAAACTAGGTGTCTAGGTGAGAGCAAAGAGAAGAAGAAGAGGGTCTTCTTCCAGGGTTGCTGTGTTCATCATCTTCCTTCCTTCTTCCTTGGGTTTTCTGAAAGAGTCTCAGATTAGAAACCTTTTCTCCATCTTTTTCTCTTTGAAGGAATCCAGATCTAGAAGAAGGAGGCATCTGATCGACCATCGAAGAAAGATCAGCATAGTACTAGCATACTATGCTGATTTTCTGCATCGAAATTTCTGATCGTGCTCGTGGGCTCGTTTGGATGAATCCTAGAGACCAGATGCATGTGTGGATCATGACTTCATGCTCAAGCCTGGATCAGTAAGTTAGAATGTCTAACTTACTTAGGTATCAGATCTAATCTGTTATTCTATAGCTACATTAGATGTAGTATTATAGCATGTTGATGTGATCAACATGTTAATCTTTTCATTATATTTTTAATTTCTGATTTAATATCATGTCTTGATCATGTAATAAATCTTAGATCTAGGGTACTTTTGGATGCACGCACATGGCATCCATTCGATCAGCCTGACGTGCAGTGGTGGGGCTGTGCGAGGGCATCATCGGCATCCCATCATATGGGGTCGTTAGGGTGGGGTGGCGTGCCCATGTGGGGGTGGCGGCGGGGGAGCTATCGAGAGTCGGAGGTGCGCGCAGGGGTCGGGGGCATCGGACATTGCTCCACATGGATGCGGCATCCATTTCGAGTGGCGAGCCCCGAGTCACGGTGCAGCACTATTTATTTAAATAAATATTTAATTTATTTAAGTCTTTTACTGTCTGATCTTGAAAAAAATTTTAAGATCTATCCATAAAATTCTAGATCTGATTTCTTCAATTGGTATCAGAGCCAAGATTCTTATTACATGATTTTCTTAAGCATGTTTAGATTATTTATTAGATTATATTTAATTTATAATCTAATTATTAAATTTAAAATTAAAAATTTAGATCTCATGAACTGCTATAAGGTTTATCCCTTACCGTGAAAAGATTGTCTTAGTTTATGATGATTTATTTCTAATCATAAATTTATTAGATTTGATATAATTTTATTTATAATTTAATAGATTTAAAATAGTTTTAGATATGAAAATAAAGTTTTTAGATTGTACGGACTACTATAAGATTGTCCAGCTGTAAGGTTTATCCCTTATAGTGAAAAGATTGTCCTAGTACGTGCTGATCTAAAATATTGATCATAATATTTTAGATTAGATCTAAAAGATTTTATGATCTGATTAAAAGTATTTTAATCTAATTTTAATCATCATAAATATGTTAGATTTAATTTAAGTTGATTTATGATTGATTGGTGTTGAAACTATTTCAATTACATGAACCTGTTTAGATTAGATCTAAACTAGATTTATATTTATGTTACTTGCATTTTGATTATGAATCAAAGATGCAATTTGGTTGATAGAACCATACTGTAAAAATATTTTATAAATATAAAAATTATTTTTGAAAAGTCAAACCCCAACCCTCAGTCCAAAACTTAATTAAGAATTAAGAAGTTGTTTGATTAGGATCTAGGATTGTAAATTGAAGATCCTAAGACACGAATCATAACACATTGGATTAAATGAATTAGTGGGGATTTGGTCCATTAATTAGGTTAGACCTAGGGTTAGATTAAAGAATGAACTTAACTAGAGAATTGACTAAATCTAATCAATTATTATCTTAGATTAGGTCAAGGATTCTCTAGATCAATTACAAAAGTTGTAGTTGGTCAAGTTCATGTCTTTAACGAGACCTAAGATGGACTTGATTCTTGACTACGAGGTCTAGCATGAACTATTAGGTTGATCTAATTGAAACTAATTAAACTAGTTGGTGTCTAAGATAAACTAGACCGGTGGTCTTTAATTGGCAGCCCACTTATTTGACCATTTCTGATGGTGTCTAGGGTAAGCTTTGGCAGACCCTCCCACTGATCGAACTTACCTAGCCTCTTGATGAAATTATATTTTAATTAGATCACTTGACTATTTGAGCTGACCTATGTTAGCTAGGTAAATCAGTTTGACTGATTTAGGTGCTCCTAGATCAGTCTATTAATGGTCTCCCTTAAGCTGACTTGGTGAAGTCAGTGGAAGAATCATGATAAGTTGGTTCATCTGACCTTTCCTCTTCTTTAAAAATTAAATCCTCTAAAATTATTAGATCCTTAAAATGGATTAGTTATGATGGTAACTAGATCATAGCCTCCCATTAAGTAGATGATAATGGATCCATCGGTTGGATAATCATTGGAGGCCCAAAGGCTTGGTGCTTATCGTCTGATGGAATTATCATTCATTATATGATTTCTTAGCTATATCTTTCTAAATGGTGGTTAGGTTAGCTAACCAAAGTTGGGCCTAATCATTCATTGGCTAGATGGGCCAAGCATGGTCATGTTAATGGTTGGACCTAACTGAACCTTTTCAGTGGAGGCCAAAGCCTACTGATTATGGACTGGGGCAAAATTTAATTACTAAAAATTATTTAAAAAAATAATTGGTTATGAACCTATCTTTAGATGTATATGGGTTGACCAATCAAAGTTGGGCTCGTGTGCAGTCTATGTGGATTCTAGTACCCATTAAGGAGTTAGGATAATTCCTTGAATTGGAGGTAGAGGCTACCAATTCAAATAAAATAGTGAAAGAATATTTTGATTAAAGTCTAAATCTTTAGGTTTAATGAATCAATTACTAATTAGATTATAGTTTTTCTTCGTGCAGATATGGCCACTTTCATATCGCTCTAATCATTATTGGATAATGATAAGTTGATGGGATCCAACTTTGGTAGCTGGTACCAAAAGTTAAAGATAGTCCTGGAGCATGAATGGATCCTATATGTGCTAATGGATCCTGCACCTGAGGAGCTAGCTGCCAATGCACATGGTATAATTAGAGACACTTACTAGAAGTGGCTCAGTGATCAGACCATGGTGTGCTGTATAATACTGGCTATTATGAGCGATGAGTTCAGTCACAGATTTGAGATAGCTCAGCTAAAGGACATGCTTCAAGTGTTAGAGGATTTCTTTGGCACACCCGATGACATAGAGAGGCACAAGACTAGTTGTGCCATCTTCAATGCCAAAATATGGGATGGTGCCTCTGTCATTGATTATGTATTGTACATGATCGAGCTAATATTGCAATTGAGCAAGCTCGATTTTCTCTTGCATCAACAGCTTGGGAAGGATGTAATACTGAACTCATTGTCTAAGTTCTTTCTTCCATTCCTTACTTATTTTAGAATGACAAAGCCTGAAGTAGACTACCATGGATTACTGGGGTTACTTCAAAACTTTGAGAAGGATCACCAACTTCATAAGGAGTCGATGAACTTAGTGGAAGGTTCATCTTCTAGTTCTCGACCATTTAAGAAAGGAAAGAAGAACAAGAAGAAGAAAGCCAAGAAGGTGCAAGTTCAGGCTAGGACATTTGTGCAGGGTCAGATCAAAATGATCAAGCCCGATAAGTGTCAAGCTGAATGCTTCTTTTGTAAGAAGCAGGGGCATTGAAAAAGAAACTATCCTTAGTACATTGCCTCTCTGAACTCGAACAGGTAGAAAAAGAAGCAAGTTGTTGCTGGGCAAGGTATCTATATGATAACTCCTTGCAATTTTTCTATTTGTGATATTACTAACTGGGTATTGAACACTGGTAGCTCTTACCATATTTGCAATTCATTGTAGGGGTTGCAGGTCAGTAGGAGATTCGAGCATGGTGAAAGATTCCTGAATGTTGGAGATGGAAGATCAGTTCCAGTTCTAGCTTTAGAAATTCTAAAACTTATATTTGAGTCCCATGTCGTTGTTCTTAGTTATTGTCATTTCTATCCTAGCTTTTTCTGAATGTTATTTCTATAGAACTTCTGGCCAAAAATAATTATGAAATATCAATAAAAAAATAAGTTTGTAATATCATTATGAATGATGTTACTATTTTTTATGGACATTTGAACAATGGTGTGTATATGTTATCACAACTTGTTAACATAGTCTAGTCCACTGGCAAGCATCCTAAATTAGATAGCATGACAGATATCTATTTATGGCACTATAGGCTAGGTCATATAAATTAGAATAGGATAAATAGATTGACTCAAGAGAAAATCCTCGAAGTCAGTGATTGTGAATCACTTCCAACCTATGAGTCATGTCTTCTTGGTAAAATGATCAAGTCACCTTTTACTAAAAAAGATGAAAGAGCCGCTGAGCTCTTTGGTCTAGTACATACTGATGTATGTGGACTAATGAGCACAAGTGCCAGAGGTGGATATGTCTACTTCATCACTTTCATAGATGATCTATCCAGATATGGATATATCTATCTGATGAAATATAAGTCGGATTCTTTTGAAATGCTCAAATGATTTCAAAGTGAAGTAGAAAAACAAACTAGAAAGAGTATTAAAACTCTTCGATCTGATCAAGGAGGAGAATACCTTTTTGATGAGTTTCTTACATATCTAGGAGACAATGGGATTTTTTTTCAATGGACTTCTCCAAAAATACCATAGCATAATGGTGTGTCTAAAAGAAGAAATTGGACTCTGTTAGACATGGTTCAATCCATGATGGATTTTGCTAGCTTACCGATATCCTTCTAGGGATATGTACTCAAATCGACTTGTTATCTGTTAAATAGGATTCCAAGTAAGTCTGTAGTTAAGACTCCATATGAGATATAGACAGGGCATAAGCCAGCACTTTCACATCTTAGGATTTGGGGGTGCCTGGCTTATGTCAAATGATTAATTATAGATAAACTTAGACCTAGGTCTGACAAGTGCACATTTATAGGATATCCAAAAGAGACCAAAGGATACTATTTCTACCATGCTGATGAACAAAAGATGTTCTTCAGCCTTAAGGCAACCTTTTTAAAAAAAGAGTTTCTTGGTGAAAGAACTGTTGTTTTTAAGGTTGAACTTGATGAAGTTCAATAGGTAGAAAAATCGACATTTGTAGTTGAACTTGAGTCGGATTTGATTAGATCAAATCTAGAGCCTAGTGTACCTACACCATTAAGATGATCCGATAGAGTACCGCATCATTTGGATAGATACTACAATTTCTTGGTCCAAGATGGTGATCCCATGAAACTCGATAAGAACGATGAGAATCCGATCACCTATATGGATGCTATGCAGGGACCTGATTCTGAAAAATGGCTTGAGGCCATAAAATCCAAAATGAAGTCTATGAAGGTCAATGATGTGTGGACATTGGTTGACCCACTCGAAGGAATTAAACCCATTGGGTATAAATGGATCTTCAAAAGAAAAAGAGGCGTGGACGGAAAGGTGGAGACCTATAAAGCCCATCTGGTTGCTAAGGGATATCATCAATGTTATGGTATTGATTATGATGAGATGTTTTCTCCTATGGCAATGCTCAAATCCATTCAGATTGTGCTTGTGATTGCTGTCCATCTGGACTATGAGATCTAGCAGATGGATGTAAAAATAACTTTTCTGAATGAAAAGTTGACTGAAGAGATGTATATGATACAACCTGAGGAGTTCATATCCACAGATGAGTCCAAGGTGTGCAGGCTTAAGAGATCCATTTATGGATTAAAGTAGGCATCTTGGAGTTGGAACATGTTTTTTATAAAATGATCATAACGTATGACTTCATTAAGAATAGAGAAGAACCCTATATTTACAAATAGATAAATGGTCTAGCAGTAGTATTTCTTATCTTGTACATGGATGACATTCTCTTAATCGAGAATGACATCCCCACACTGTAGGGAATAAAAGTTTGGTTGGGTTAGATCTATAGGGATAGATCTAAAAGGATGCTTGGGTTATCCCATGAAGGACTTGGGTGAAGTATCCTACATCCTAGAGATGAGGATCTATAGGGATAGATCTAAAAGGATGCTTGGATTATCTCAGTCCACATATATAGATACTATGTTGAAGAGGTTCGGCATAGAGAATTCCAAAAAGGGCTATCTTCCAATAGGCCATAAAATTTTTCTCTCTAAGAAGGATTATCTGACAACTCCTGAAGAGAGAGAGCGTATGAGTAGAGTCCCATATGCTTCGATAGTGGGATCTATCATATACGCTATGATATATACGAGACCAGATGTGGCATACTCATTAGGAGTGGTGAGTAGATACCAGTCTGACTTTAGAGAAAATCACTAGAAAGTGGTTAAAACTATCCTTAAGTATTTGAGAAATACTAAGGACCAATGGTTGGTTTATGGTGAGTCAGATTTGAAACTTATGGGATTTACAGACTCCAACTTTTAATCTGACCATGTTGATAGTAGAAGCATGTTGGGGTATATCTTTACTTCGAATGGTGGAGCCATTTACTGAAAAAGTTTCAAGCAACATATTGTGGCAGACTCTATTTGCGAAGCAGAGTACATCGCAGCATCAGATACCGTGAAGAAAGCTATGTGGCTGAGAAAATTTATCACTGAGCTTGGAGTAGCACCCTCCCTAGATGATTCGATCCTACTCTACTAAGACAGCACTAGTGCCATAGCTCAGACGAAGGAACCAAAGGCACACCAGCAGACGAAATACATCCTACGTCGTTTCCACCTAGTCTGAGAGATCGTGGATAGAGATGACGTCGACCTTCAGAAGATCGACGAAAAGGAGAACTTAGCCAACCCCTTCACTAAAGCCCTAGCAATAAATGAGTTTGACAATCATAAGTCGAAGATGGATATTAGATACTATGCCAAGTGGCTTTAAGATAAGTGGAAGTTATTGGAAAATGTGTTCCAAAATCAATCATCAGTCTATTGATGATTGAGCTACATTGTATCTAAATTGATTCATTAATAAATAAAATATATTTTTAATAATTTTCATCATAAAAGTATTCATCTTCTAACAAACTCTATTATTGTGATGAAGTTCTTAGGACTATTTAGCTTCAATAAAGAAAGAATTTTTCGATTAGTCCTTAAATCTGTTCACGACCAAATGATAGGCTGTTAATTAGGATGACAGCATCTATCGAGCATAGATTGCTGTATGCCATATAGGTTGGTTGTTCTCTTAACCAAGGAGTGTGGAGATACTAGTATGGCATATAGATAAGATGTATGGGTACATCATCATTGGTCATCACCAACTTCGGAGCATCCTACTATCAAAAATTTTTCTGATGGGATATAGGTATAAGTATCCCTTAAATCTGAGATCACCTCAGTGGCTTGCAAGCAACTTACTATGCTTTGATACTAAACTAACTAAATTTCTAATTCAGTAACAGAAGGCTTCTAGGCATAGTCAAATACTTGCAAAGTTAAAGTATAATCAAGATGGAGTTGACCACTCCAAGAGTTGGAGAATAATGTATCACTATATTTCAATATAGCAAAACCTTGGCCAGAGTAATCCATCAGATGAATTTGATATTTTAAAATATAATATAGACAATCCGATCAGAGTTGATAGTGGAACTTTGAGGTATCCTATGAGCATTTTGGTCAAGGGGATGAATTATATAGAAACTATATCCGCATGGGTTCTAAGGATGATGTTTTACACATTTGACCTATCCGATTGTTGGGTACTATTGCTAAATGGTTACTTTGATTAGTACAAGAATATATTCCTATGCTACCGACTTAGGTTCGGACCTATGAGGTTACACACATTAAAGCTCATGATTCGATCAGATGGTTGATCAACGATTAAGAATCATTCTAGGATTAAACAATCAATACGATTGATGTTTAACCTAGTGCATGCATTATAGGAGGATTGATTAGCAATTTGGTTGCTAATTGACTTAATTTAATTAAGTCAAAGGACTGAAATTAAGTCTAATTAAATATAATTTAATTAGATTTAGTTTGGGCTTGATTGGATCAAGTCTAATTGGCTTATTAGATAAGCTAAGTACAGGGAAGAACTTGTCCTAGTCCAACTAGGACTCCGATCAACCTAATTTTCTAATTTGATTAGAAAATTAAATTAAAATTAAATTTAATTTAATCTAATTTAATTAAGTTTTTAATTGGGTTAGAATCTTATTTTATTTAGTTAACTTAGTTTTGATTTAATTTGGTTTGAGAAACCATGTTTGACCAAGTCATAGATGGAATCCTAGTGAGACTAGGATTCCACCTTGTGCCATCTTAGCTCTCCATGCCCCCCATTCCTATTTTTTAGGAATTTTTCATAGAAATACTCTTTCCCCTAATCTTCATGCATGCCTCCTCTTTTCCTCTCTTTCTCATATGGTAATTTGGTAGTTGACCAAGTCAAAAAGAGAAGTAAGTTTTGTTCTAGGATTCTATGAGATAAAATCCTTATAAACTAAAATACCTCCTTCTAATTATGCCACCCACACCTTCTTTTTTTTCTATTAATTTCATTATAAAATAAGAAGTTTTTGTGTGTACCTATTGCTGGTCCATGGTTGGAAATAAGGTGGAGGGGCCCAAGAGTTGGGGTCCCAACAACTTGCCATATTATGTCCTTTCCTTGTCTGAGTTTTTAACTAAACTTGGACTCTGCAAATCTTTTTATTTAGAAGGAATTTTTGGCTAAAATTTTGGTGAAATATAGACCTTTGAGAGATATTTGAGGTGTACAAAAATTAGAGGGAGGGAGTCTTTGGGCATTGGGGTTCCATAGACACCAACATAGGTGTTTAGGTGAGAGCAAAGAGAAGAAGAAGAGGGTCTTCTTCCAGGGTTGCTGTGTTCATCATCTTCCTTCCTTCTTCCTTGGGTTTTCTAAGAGAGCCTCAAATCTGAAATCTCTTCTCCACCTTCTCCTCTTTGGAAGAATTCAAATCCAAAAAAAGGATGCATCTGATCGACCATCGAAGAAGAAAGATCAGCATAGTATTAGCATACTATGCTTATTTCCTTCATCGAGATTTTTGATCGTGCTCGTGGGCTCGTGTGGATGACTCCTAGAGGCCGGATACATGTGTGGCTCATGAATTCATTCTCAAGCCTTGATCAGCAAGTTAGATGTCTAATTTGCTTAGATGTCTAATCTGTTATTATATAGCTACATTAGATGTAGTATTGTAGCATGTTGATGAGATCAACATGTTAATCTTTCCTTTATGTTTTTAATTTTTAATTTAATATCATGCTTTGATCATATAATAAATCTTATATCTAGAGTATTTTTATGTTTATTTGAATAAATATTTAATTTATTTAAGTCTTTCGCTGCTTGATCTTGAAAATATTTCAAGATCTACCCGTGAAACTCTAGATCTGGTTCCTTCACACCAACCTTTCCCATGCCTAGTTATTTTCTCCATCCTTTTTTTCCTTTCTTCTTGTGTGTGAGATTGAGTGCTTACATGCCAAATATTTAGGGAAGGGGTGTCTAAGAGTTGGACGCCCCATGAGACTCCTTCTAAGACTAGGATTTTGACCTAGTCTTTGTCTTAAATAAGGAGGTGCCTTATTTTGAGTAGATGGTGTGAGAAACCTGGGCAATTCCATGGCAAAACAAGATCACTAAAGGGAGAAAATGTGGGTAGTATGAGGCGCCAAGTTCTTTGGAGAAGATCCTTTCTTTTGGACAACATAGGATGATGTCTTGAGGGGACAAAGGTAAGAGAAGATCGTCTTCTCTTTAATTTTCTTTTATGTATTTTTTTTCTTATTTATTCTTCATGATTATTATGTGATAAAATTTGAGAGAGAGAGAAATAGGGCATGGGGATAAGTGCTCCAAGTTGTTGGGGCATGGTGTTCTTTTGGGACATGATTTGATCATGTCCTGATGAGAGAAGGAGAAGAAAAGAAAGATCTTCTCTTAGGGTTTCTTTGAGAACCCTTCTTCTCCTTATTTTATAAGAATTTTTAAGAGTAAAAATTAGAGATGTTAGATCTAGAAATATAGAAAAAATCAAGAGGAGAAGGTCTCCTCTTGTTTTAGCATAGAGATGTTTTCAAGACATCAATCGTTGATGTCCTGAAGGAGAAGATTTATCTTCTCTTAGAATTTATTTTTCTTATTTTTATTTTCTAATTTATGAGAGATCTAAGAGTTGGATTGCTTTCTTATTTCTTCTCATATTATTCATCTCTTAGAGTATCCAAGAGATCCAAAGAATATATATTTGTTTGACCATCAGGAGGAATCTACAAGAAGCTAGCACTTCGAGCGAATCTTTGTTCGATGAACCTCTGATCTATGTTGCAGGCTCGTGTGGATCATCTGTAGAGATCAGACGTATGTGCAGCTCCAAAGAAAACAATAAAAATTAACCGTGGAGTTCTCGACTTGTGCAAAGGTAAGAGATCTGATCTCTTGGTGATCTATATACAATCTAGGGTTTAGATCTAGAACTGTTCTAGATCTAGGTATTAATTTGATCAATATCAATCATGCTTAACTTATTTTTAGATTTAAGAATGCATCATGACATGCTATAGATCCTTGATGTAGAGTTTTATAATTTTATTACATGCATATTGTAGATTAAACTATTTAATCTATATCTTTCGCTGCTTTAATTTCGAAAAAGTTTTGAAATCTATGTATAAAACTTTGCATGTTTTCCATCACATAACAATAAACTTTTATCCTCTTCAAACTCCACCCCAATATTGAGTAAGTCCATGCTCATCCGGTTGAAATGCTGAATATGTTCCGCAACATCCTCGCCCTCCTGCATTCGAAGGCTATATAGTTGCTTCTTCAACACCAACTTGTTGCACATGTTCTTCCCCATGTACAACTGATATAACCTCGATCATAAATCCTTGGGTATCTTTTTCTCTAACATGCCATACAACACCTCATCTGCCAGATAAGCTCTAATCGTGGCACATGCTCTTTTCTCTAAAGACTTCCATTCCTTGTCTGTCACCTCCTTCAGCTTGTCTTCCAAGGTTGAATCCAACCTCATCTAAATCAGTAGATCCTCCACTCTAACCTTCCACATCGTGAAACTATCCTTTCTATCAAACTTCTCAAATCCTACGTTCAACCCACTGTTCTCCATGATCAAATCGAATCAAAAACAGCCAACAGGTAGATCTAAAAATTATCTTGACTAGGGATGATGGACAACAGCTCTTTGATTTCTTCCTTCCTCACGAAGCCTGGAGAAAACCTTAGATCTGAATCTCGATGCTGATCTCTACTGAAGCTTGATCTTCTTCCTCCTTCATACTCAACCAGACTTTGATACCAAGTATTGAAATAATTGGTATTGCTTTGATACTAATTGTTATGCCTATGGCTACTCAAAATCACAGTCATAGATTCAATCTCTTGCGCAAATCTAGGTGTTAATCCAAAAATATAAAGAAGAACAAAAGTTGATGGCGACACTAAGGTCTTGGCATTAGAACAAGAGAGAAAAGAGAGAAGAGAGTTAGGAAGAAGAGCTGTATATTGATTCCACTTTATTGTACAGATTACAATACCCGGGTTTATATACTCTAGGATTTTTGCTATACCACATGAATCCTAATAAACTCAAACTCTAGCTGAAAAACTCTCCTATGTTAATCCAATACATGAAAGCACTCACCAAGCCCATGTACACTAATGTCTCCCATGCTCTCATCTCTTGGATCTAAACTCGACCCATACATTTGTTAGCCACCTTAAGACTTTATTGGACCAGGTCTTGAGTCTCAAATAAAAATTCTCGTCCAGTTCTATTCACCACCATCAAGCCAGCTCTGTCAGGTGCCAAGCTGGGTCAACTACATCTCGTCCAAATTCTATCTTTTATCTATTTGAGATAACTGACTCGACTGCATCTTGAGCCAACTCAGTCTCAGTTCGAGTCGGCTCGACTACGTATCCGAGCCAGCCCACCTATGTGTCAGCCCCTTGTCTGGACTGATTCTTCTCCTGGCTTTGGTCCTTTGCTCCATCTTATGTCCTAAATTTTTGGAGCACCTACCAAGCCTTCTCAAGGTCCTCATACCTAAATCATGAGCCCGTGTAGGGCTACACGCCGCCTTCATCTTAGGATAACTCCTATCCTAGCCCTAGGACTCATGCCTATCCTAATCTTTTGAAGCCAACACCCTGGCTTCTCTTGTGGCCCCCCAAGACTTGGAAGCACCACACCAAATCCTACACATTATTAATGCACTCATAGCAAGAATCCATACCAACAAGATGTTGTCAAACAAGCCTAACTTAGGCACTTGGGTATGAAGTCTCTCAGATGACATGATCACTCATTCAATTAGTGTAAGGAGATATTACAAATCAAAGTCAGCTGGATAGAAGCATTTAACTTCAAGAATTCTACAAAGGTAAAAGTCTTTAAAGCATTCTGGTACATTAGCAGAGGATGCACAAGGGCTTTCTACATCCATAACTAAAGATCGTTAAAATAGAAAGAATATAAGAATATAAAACTTTACCTGGTAAACCAAAAAGCTTTATTTAGTTTATGCACTACTAAAATGAACAACAAAGAAAAAGTGCAATAATTAGCATTCCTTTATGTTGCATATGAAGCTAAAACTATAACAGCATAAGCAAATTTCATAATGGAATGGGAGGAAAATGTGACACTGTCACATCCTAAATTTAGGACATAATTAGATCATAATTAGCTAAAATTTTTCATAAATAAAACATACTAAAAGATTCAATTTCATCACTAATCAAATAATTAAATCAAGATTGATTCAGAGCATCTAAATCCAAAATCAAAATCGAAACCAAATCTCAAAATTTAAAAATAATTAACTACAAGTCCATGATGATCAAATAAACTAAGTTTCAATTATAAAATTTCTAAGCTTGCTACATAGATCCCCAAGTCTAGATCCTCCATCATTTCTAATCTTATTCTTATGTAAAAGAAAAGCTCAGTAAGCAAAACCTACATTTTCTTACTGGATCAAGCCTAAGTTTTTTCATAATAATATAATATTTAAAAAATAATAAATATAATAAAAATAAAATATTTCATAGAGTATATAATAAAATAAGTCATAAACTTGTCATACATGTATAAATCATGAATATTTCATAAACATGATTTATAAATCATTCTTGTCATGTGTTTATATCATATTTCAAAATATTGCTCATAGATATTCAAGCTATGGTTACTTTATACCCATAACAGGGCCAGTGACCTTAATTGATAAAATTTTTATTTTGTATACCAACTTTATACCCATTAGTAGGGCCTATGTTCTTGCGGATGCTAGCTTTGGATGTCAATCTTCCCATAGAGATTCATTCTTGGCTATCTGAGAGCCTTTAAAATTTATATATATATATTTTTAAAATATACATATATAGATGAAAAATAATAAAATTCATGCTTCATATATATACTATTTTTATAAAATATATTCAAGAAATCAATGATTATAATAAAACATATTTTTTCATATCATATCTCTTGATTCTTATTTTATAAAAAAATATGATTTTATTAATAATAATTCATTTACATGAAAAATAAAATAATTTAAAAAATAAATAAGGAGTGCAAGATTCACTTACCTCGATCGTCCTAGATCTTCAAACTTCATTAGAAGAATCAAGTAATCCTATTTAAAAAAAACTAAATCATAATCAATGTCCCTTCAATTAATTAAGTAATAATAAAAAAAGGTTGTTGATCAAATGATCGATTCGATGGATTATCCGAACATCGAATCAATTTGGGGTTATCTTGTTGGAATCAATATGGGTCCCGACAAGAGAAAAGGATGGTCTAGTATAGGATCTACGGGTCTTTCTTAGCGAGAGAAAGTAGGTAAAGAGAGTGAAAATAGTATCTAGTGTCCCATCATTTTCTAGAGAGACAAGGTAAGAGAGAAAAACTCTAAAGAGAAAGAAAGAGGGACATGAGAGAGAAAAAGAAATCCAAGAGGGACACAAGAGAGAGAATTTTTTTCTCTCTTCTTGTTCTTCTTTTCTTTTCATTTTCTTTTTTTCTTTCTTCTTCTTTTTCCTTTCTTCTTCCTTTTTTAGCCAAACAAGGGATGGGTTGGGACTAGTGGCTTGTGCTCCGACGAGGTGCAGCAGCACGGTCGGAGGTTCAATAACGGAAGATGGGGTGTGGCCGGTGGCAGTGGAGTAGGGATGGCCAGCGGCATAGGCCGAGCGGTGGGAATCATAGGAGTCATCCAGAAAAATAGGAGTTTCTCTTTGAGATTGATTTTTGACAAAGCTAGTGGCCAGTGGCAAGACATGGGGACATGGGGAGAACAAGGAGAGAGGAGAGTTGGGTTAGGAACCTTACCTCCACTTCAGCAACGTCTTGCCTTTGATTTTTGATGGGCACAAGCAAGGGATCCGATGACTTCAATGGGAGAAAGGGGGCTTGATGCTTGCTGGTGGAGGGTCTTACGAGGAAGAGGGGTGTCTTTATTAAGAGTCCTAGGGTCTTAGTGGCCCTAGGACTTCTATTCTTTTTGGGATTCATCGAAGAAGAAGACACCCATCGGGAGTCTTCTTCCCATCTATCCTTTTTCTTCTTTTTTATCATTTTGGATGGGACATAGGTCAATTATCAATGGGCAGGTCATATTAGACCAAGCCATCACAATCTATCCTTCTAAAAAAAAATTTCATCCTTGAAACTTATCATACCTTTATTTTTAAATAATAAAAATATTTTATCTTCATATTATCTTTATCATACTTTAGACCAGTTTCCATCAATCATAGCTTCCTCATCTAAAATGTTGTAATTCATAAACAAGACATCGATGAGAATAACTTTCTTAAGAGAAAAGGTTACATATAATGGCTTATTCAATTTTTCAAACATGTAGTCAAACTTGGAAGATATAAAAGAATGAGAAAATTCATAATCAAATAGTGCAATGGTATCTATGGGTTAAATAGAATGGTGTCTGTATTGAAAATTATATCCCAAAGTCAATCATCAGCCTGTTGACAGTTGAGTTAAATTTATAAATGTATATGATTTATTATAAATAAAAGTTTATTTTGGCTTATTCATCACAAGTTACACATTTTTCTTTTATGAACTCCTATGTTGTGATTGTTAGATGTATGCCCTAGAAGCCAGATTGGCCGACATTTGTAATACTTTCTAAGGACATAATTATAATTTTGACTTAGTATTAATGTTGGTGATAAACTCTGGTCCTGCTGAAGTCCAGTCTGATGCTTAGCCTGATGTAACTGGTAATCGCAGAAGAGCTTCGATCATGAATTCTTCCTCTTGGGATCTCTCTAGTAGCCGAGCCCCTTTCGGACCTCTCCAGCTGTTGAGCTTCTTTCGGACCACTCCAGCAACCGTGCTCCTTTCGAGCCCCTCCAGTAGCTGAGCTCCTTTTAGACCCCTCTCTCGAGCAGTCGAGTCCCTTTCGGACCTTTCCAGCAGTCGAACTTCTTTCGGACTTTGCCTTCAGTTGGATCCCTCCATCAGACAAATTTTTCTTTAGATCTCTCTTCCCATGGATCTACATGTAGATTTCTTTAGCAGACCTACTTTCAGATCCCCCCAATAGATCCATGTTTGGACATCTCCGATAGACTTCCTTCAAAGACTCCTCCAGTCGTAGGACTCCTGAACCCCTCCCAACCAAACTTCTAGCAGTCGCTCAGAAAGGTCTCCCCTCGAATCTGGCTCCATACATAGCACAAATCAACTCACACATGGACTGCCTTAAAGGAGTCTGAACTCCTCTAGAATTTGTATAACTCAAAGTTCATCACCAACCGACGTCTACCTCATCTGAACTTCAACTATTAAATCTCAATAGATTGGCAAGTCATGATAATGGACACCACTCTCAACTGGCAAGTCATGACAATAGACACCATCCTTCGTAACAAACTTTGCGTAGCCTGAGCGACCTACTACCAGATTGTTATAGCTGTCGCTATCAGTTTGTTATAGGCTTCATCTATAAAAGGGATCCTCTAGATATATTTTCTCTAAGCTCTCTTCTTCTTCCTAAGACTCCGCAACTTTCTTGACTGAGCACTCAATTTTTGTTGGTCGAAAGAGCTGACTTGATCGTTGGAGGGTCATACCGGAGCCACCACCCCAAGCTCTGGATGAAACTTATTTTGTAGGTCACCAATGGTGACCTCATCTTCTCCGACTTAAGTACTTCTCCGATGATAACTAGATTTTGCACCAATAGGATTGGCGCTAGAGGAAGGATCTACGCCTCTGCCTTTTGAGGTTTCTTTATTCTTAAAGGAGTGCGCAACAGAGATCTCTCTTCTTCTCCTCCAAAGTTCTTCTTTCAGAAAAGGATGCCTCCTAGGAAGGCTTCAACCCGATGGTCAACGATCTCCTTGGTTAGATCCCATCTAGATTTGCCCGCCCCTATTTCATCTCTAGCAACTCAAGCTCTACCTACAGCAATGGTGGATGCGGAGCAGCTCAACTCGTTGGTCCAGCAGGTTCACGACCTCATAGAAGTGGTGCAGGCCATGCGGCGGCAGCAGCCTCCGATGCTAATTCAATCGGAGCAGACTTCTCCAAAACCCAAGGATCCAGTCTGGGGACGGCCGACTCAGACTAGCCGGTCGGTGACCTCTAAAAAGGAAAAGCAAAGGGTCTAGAGCCCCTACTTTGATCATGACTCTATCCATGTGGAGACTTTCCCCTCGTTTAGTCAGAAGACCTTGGAGATCTATGATCGAGAAGATCTCCTGGACCAAAATCTATAGGATATGAATCGGTGGATTGAGAAACTCCGCTGTGCTCCTCCCTCCCATGATAATAATATCTATACTGACCCTCCTTTCTCTCACTGCATCATGCAGGAACCTATCCCACCGAACTTCAAGCTTCCTCAATTCGAGAGTTATGATGGGACTACCAATCCGATCGATTATCCAGAGGCCTTCTAGATGATGATGCTGCTCCATGGCACATCAGACGCCATTCTCTGCTGAGCCTTCCCATCCATCATGAAGGGAGCAGCTAAAAATTGGTACTTGACCCTCAAGCTAAGTACCATCTTCTTTTTTGATCAGATGAGCCATCAATTTGCAGCTCATTTTATTAATCGCCAATGTCCTAGGCAAGGCTCGAAATCCCTCATTAACATCAAGCAGCAAAAGAAAGAATTCATTCAAGCTTTTGTCAATTGCTTTAATGTTGCTGCACTGGAGGTCCATAATCTAGACTAGTCCATCGCTATGGCTGCACTAAAAGGTGGCCTTTAGAAGAACAATTTGATATTCTCCCTGGAGAAGAAGTACCCTAGGGATTTTACTAATATGCTGGCTCGAGCTGAAGGATATGATCGAGTGGAAGAGGCCTTCAAGGCCAAGGATAATAAAGCCATTGAAGAGCGACGAATAGGCAAGCCGGGTAGGCCCACTGAGGAAGGAAAGCAAAGTGATGCTCGGCCACACTCCTAAACTCCCCCTAAGCGTAAGCAAGTTCGAACCCCTCCCCAAACTTGAAAGAAGAAAAGCCCTGACAAAAGAGCGCAACGGGACTCCTCCCTTCGAAGGTTCCACAACTATGCCCCTCTCAATGCTCCAAAAATTCAAGTACTGTTGGAGATCAAGGAGCAGCTGCCAAGGCCGGAAAGGATGTGCTCCCATCCTGGCAGACGCAATCCAAATAAGTTCTTCCTCTACTATCATGATCATGGTCATGATACTAAAAAATATATCCAGCTCTAAGACAAGATCGAGGAGCTCATCAGGCGAGATAGGCTCGACTGATTCCTGTGACACTGGCCCAAAGAAAGAAAGGATCGGCCAAGGGCACCGCTGCAACCTGAACCACCTAGGAGGGAGGAGCAACAAGGAGATCGACCGTCTCTCAGCATCATCAATACCATCTCTAGGGGACTTCGGCGAGGGAAGGCTAGCAGATCAACAGAGCCTGAGAAGAATTGGAGAACTGAGGAGCCCATCGCTTTCACCAATGAGGATGCCTAAGGATTTTGGTTCCCACACAATAATGCAATTGTAATCTCTTTAAGCATTGTTGACTATGATACATGCCGCATTCTAGACAATGCTCGAAGCTAGCCAAAGCACAGATCGACTTTCTAGTCATAAAAGCTTCATCTGCCTACAATGCTATTCTTGGTCGATCTAGTTTGAACGCATTCCAAGCTATGGTAACAACTTATTAATTAAAGGTGAAGTTTTCGACGAGCTATGAAATTGAAGAAATCAGAGGAGACCTGGCCTTGGCAAGGCACTATTACTCCATGACCCTACAGAAAGACACCCAGCCCGACCTTTGCCTTGTTGATGGATTTGATGTCCATGATGACCTAATGGAAGAGCGGGAAGAGCCTATGGAAGACCTCATTTTTGTCCCATTAAACAACAGGAAGGTGGAGCATACTATGTAGATCGGCTCCAACTTGGGGGATGAGGTTCGAGAGCAACTCATTACCTTCCTTCGGAGAAATGCAGACGTCTTCGCTTGGATCCCAATGGATATGCTCGGGATTGATGCCGAGGTCATGGAACATCGGCTGGCTACTGATCTCAAGTGTCAGCCAATAAAAGAGAAGATGCACAGCCATGCTCCAAAGAGGTAGAAAGCAATTGCAAAAGAAGTTGACAAGCTCCTCAAGATTGGATTCACCCAAAAAGTTAACTATTCGAGCTAGGTCTCAAACATGGTGCTCATCAAAAAGGCAAACGATAAGTGAAGAATGTGTATAGGCTTCAAAAAGCTGAAAAAAGCCTGCACAAAAGATAGCTACCTCCAACCCAGGATTGATCAATTGGTGGATGCAACCTTGGGCCATAAGCTTCTCACCTTCATGGATGCCCTTTTTGGCTACAATCAAATTCGGATGGCATCAGAGGATGAGGAGAAAATTGCTTTTGTTACTGATCATGGTCTTAACTATTACAGATTATGCCTTTTAGACTCAAGAATGCAAGGGTAATGTACCAGGATCTGGTAAACAAAATCTTCAAAAAGTAGATCGACCGAAATATGGAGGTGTATGTGGATGACATGCTCATCAAGAGTCGAGCTTCAATAAATCACATCGCTGACCTCGAAGAGACCTTCAGTGTACTTAAGAAGTACAAGATGAAGCTGAACTCGACCAAATACGCCTTCGGTGTGACCTCCAAGAAGTTTTTAAGATTTATGGTGTCGAGGCATGGGATTGAGGCAAATCCAAAGAAAATCTATGCTATTCAAGAGATGACTACTACAAAAATGATTAATGAAGTTCAATGTCTGACTAAAAAAGTGGCATCCCTAAATCGCTTCATCTTGAGATCAATCGAGTGATGCATACCTTTTTTTCAAGTTCTCAAGCAGCCAAAGAGCTTCTGCTGGATGGTGGAATGCCAACAAGTATTTGAGGAGCTTAAAAGCTACCTCAGGTCACTCCTACTACTGGCAAAATCTGAGTCTAGAAAAAAATTATTCTTATACCTGGCAGTCTCTCCAGCAGTCCTGACAGCAGTCCTGGTCATGGAGGAAACGAAAGTGCAGTGGCTAATCTACTACATAAGCCGGGTCCTGAGGGATGCAGAGACCAGATACTCTAAATTAGAAAAATTAACTTACTCTCTTCTAATTATTGCTAGGAGACTCCGACCTTACTTTCAGAGGTATACTATAACTGTCCTCATGGATCAACCAATTAAAGTAGTCCTTCATCGAACGGATGCCTCTGGAAGAATCACAAAATGGGCAATCAAGCTTACAAAATTTGACATCAACTACTGACCTTGACCATCAATTAAAATCTGGATATTAGCAGATTTTGTAGTAGAATGCACCATTTTAGATGAAGCCAAGCTTAAACAGAATAAAACTGGCATTCCATGGTTGCAACCGAGCCCCCCCGAAGAGAGAGCCGACCTTTCTGAAGGTTTTTGGATCCTGTACATGGATGGTTCATCCAATGCTGCTGGAGTAAGCATGGGGTTGGTCTTGGTTAACCCCGAGGGAGTCATCACCGAATATACGCTATGCTTCAAATTCTCCACAACTAATAATGAGGCCGAATATGAAGCTTTGGTTATTGGGTTAGAAATAGCAAAAGAGTTAGAAGTAGACCAGCTCCAAGCCTACAGTGATTTGTAACTGATGGTCGGATAGGTTAGCAGCAGTTATGAAGCTCGAAAGGAAAGCATGATCAAATATCTTGAGAAAGTAAAGAGCTTGACTCCAGCCTTCGACAGTTTTAGCATTCAATAGATTCCAAGGGAAGAAAATGCATGAGCCGATCTTCTCTCTAAATTGGCCACTTTAGCCCCAGCAGAACTACCCAAACAAGTATTTTTCAAAATTTTAAACTGCCCAAGCATAGAGGAGTCGCATCCTGTTATGCAAGTCAAGCTTGAGCTAAGCTAGATCAATCCGCTAGTTGCCTACCTCAAGGATGGAGTTCTTCCTTATGATTCAAAAGAAGCTCGAAAACTCAGGAATCAAGCTTCTCGGTATATTCTGTATGAAGGCAAGCTGTATAAAAGGTCATATTCTCTACCGCTCTTGAGATGTCTCCGACCTTCGAAGGCTGACTTCGCATTATGTAAAGTGCATGAGGGAATTTGCGGAAGTCATGTAGGGGCCAGATTTTTATCACAAAGACTACTTTGGTAGAGGTACTATTGGCCGATCTTATACCATGATTCTATAGAGTATGTCAAGAAATGCTACCATTGTCAGAAAAATACAAACATACAAAGACAGCTGGCCTCCAAGCTTACTTTACTAAGCGCACCTTGGCCATTCGTGCAGTAGAGGATGGACATACTCGGACCCTTTCCAATGGCATCCGGACAATAAAAGTTTCTCCTGATTCTGATCGACTACTTTACCAAATGGGTCGAGGCCGAATCATTAGCAAAAATTATTGAAGCCAAGGTACAGGACTTCATCTAGAAGTCAATCAATGCAGGACTTCATCTAGAAGTCAATTGCCTGCCAATTCAGTCTATCTCGAACTTTCATAATCGATAATAGATGGTAGTTTACTGAGATGAGGTTCATTGAGTTCTATGAAGATCTAGACATCTTCCATCACTTCAGATCAGTGGCCCATCTGCAGGCAAATGATGAGGTAGAGGTGACAAAGAGAATCCTACTGTAAGGTATCAAAGCAAGACTTGAAAGGGTAAGGGGGATCTGGGTCGATGAGCTCTATCATGTGCTCTGAGCATACTGAACTATCCAAAGATTGCCAACTAGAAAAACCCCATTTGCCTTAGCTTTCAAAATAGAAGCGATCATCCCAATATAACTTAAGCTTCCATCAGCACGAGTTATGGCATTCAATGAGTAGCAAAATTCACCGAACCTCAGGGCTAACCATGACTTATTAGAGGAAAAATGAGAAAAAGTTCAAGTTCGGATAGCAGCCTATAGGCAAAAGGTAGCTCGCTATTATAACTCAAAAGTCAAAGGCAAAATATTCAAAGTGGGATATTTAATGCTTCGGTGAGCAGCTGTTTCACAACCTCAGAATCAAGAAAAGCTCACTCCAAATTGGGAAGGTCCGTATGAAGTAGAGAAGATCATTCAGCTTGGAACTTATTGCTTGAAGGAGCTTGGAGGAACAACTCTCATGCAATCTTGGAATTCTGAAAACCTAAGAATTGACCCATTAGGAACTAGAGGAGAACCTCATCCTAACATGAGCAAAGTTGAAGGCCTCATTAGATTAAGATGAGATGAGAAGAGAGGCCCTGCCAATGGCCCTAACGTGTCCCAATGGCCTATTAGAGACAGGAGGAGAACCTCGTCCTAACATGAGCAATAACTCTCCTACAACCTTGGAATTCTCAAAGTCTAAAAATTGGCCCATTATGAATAAGAGGAGAACCTCATCCTAACGTGAGCAAAGTCAAAAGCCTCGTTAGATTAAGATAAGATGAGGAGAAAGGTCCTGCCAATGGCCCTAACATGCCCCAATGGCCTGTTAGAGATAGGAGGAGAATCTCGCCCTAACATAAGCAAAGTCAAAGGCCTCATTAGATTAAGATGAGATGAGGGTAGAGGCCCTGCCAACGGCCCTAATGTACCCCTACAGTCCGTTAGGGATAGGAGGAGAACCTCGTCCTAACGTGTGCAAAGTTGAAGGCCTCGTTAGATTAAGATGAGATGAGGAGAGAGGCCCTACCAATGGCCCTAATATGCCCCTATAGCCTATTAAGGATAGGAGGAGAACCTCATCCTAACGTGAGCAAAGTCAAAAGCCTCATTAGATTAAGACGAGATGAGAAAAAAGGTCCTGCCAATGGCCCTAATATGCCCTTATAGCCCGTTAGGAATAGGAGAACCTCATCATAACATGAGCAAAGTCGAAGACCTCATTAAAGTAAGATGAGGTGAGCAGAGAGGCCTTGTCAATGGTCCTAATGTGCCCCTACAGCCTATTAGGAATAGGAGGAGAACCTCGTCCTAACATGTGCAAAGTCGAAGGCCTCGTTAAAGGAAGATGAGATGGAGGGAGGGGCCCTACCAATGGCCCTAACGTGCCCCCACAAACCACGTCAGGAATAGAAGAAAAATCTCATCCTAATGTGAGCAAAAGTCAGGACCTCGTTGACCAAAAATGAGGGGAAAAGAGAAGCTCAACAACACTTACACATGTTCTTTCTACAACTACATGGTTACGCCAAACATAAAAAGGACTCTATCTCAGTTCACAAAAGAGATCTTGGCTCAACATCCACAGCAAACATCGTGTCAGAAGACAACATAAAGACATACAAAGTAAAGAAGGTAAAGCCACGAACAAACCTCAAGTCCATGGGGAACGAAAATAATAAAAAGGTACCATTTCATTACAAGCATAAGATCTTTACAAGCGAAGCACAGGTCGGCACGACCAATTACACTAATATATATATATATATATAATAAAATAAAAATAAATATATAGGAGAAAGAAAGGAGAAGGGCCATCAAAATCGTAAGAACAAGGGCCACACTCCTCAAACTTCAGACTGATGGTCATTACCAAAGATTCCTTAAGACGATCAACCTCCTCCTCGAGCTCCCTCAATCTCACCATATTATCATGGAACATCCTATCAGTTTGGCAGTAGTTCTCTTCTAACTCTCACAGCCTCCTCCTTAGGACCACGGACTCAGCCTCCGCATCCTTGGTAGCTTGACTCTTACAAGTTAGCTCGAGCTTCAGCCATTGCATCTCGGCCTTTTCCACGCCAATCGACTCCTAGAGCTCGCCAACAGTCCTTCTCAAGGAGGCGACCTCCTCGATCTTCCTACTTGTACCAGCCTAGAAGCCATCATCAAGTTGCCATTAAAATCGGGCTACTTTTTTGTTGGAGGCACGAAGCTTTTGTTCTAATGTGGACATCCTACCACTCCAGCCTAGTCGGTAAGTCTCATATGTGAGCTTGATGTCGTGTAGGTACTTTTAAAGTGTAGAGAACCTCGTCGACCAGTCCCACTCAAATCATGCCTTATCAGAGAGGACCACGATAAGCTTCCCTCTAGAAGTTGAATTTTCTCCTTTACCACCTTGAGTTGAGTCTTGAGGGAGTCAATCTTCACCATCAACACCCCAGGATTTGTCGCTTGCATTCTTTCAAAGTTCAGCCAGCTCCCTCTCGAAGCTCCCCTTTCGAATGTTGAAATTGGCGGAGTCCTTCATGTGCAAGTTCTGAAGGTGGGTGACCTCTTTGGTTGCCTCCGAAGCATTCTTTTGCAAAGCTTGAAGGTCATCCTCTATCTTCTTTAACTTTTTCTTCAGCAGATGGACTTCCTTCTTCAGTTCTTTTATTAAGGGTTTTAGGGGAACCCCCTGAGGCAATGGATCAGCATTGATGGGAGATTGCATTCGAGGTATGAAAAATGCTCAAAGGTATAGATAAAAAAAAAACTTAGAAATGCACTTTCATTTAATCGAGAATTTTGAGTACAAAGCAAAAAAGAAAAAAAAAAAGCAAAATATACAACTACTCGAAGATTTCAATCTCGGAAGGGGCAATGGAAGATGGAGCTAGAGTGCTCTCGGCTACCTCGGATGCTCGAACAGGCTCGGGAACTTCTACAACAGATTTGGATGGATCGGATGCGAGCTCGACGAAGGAAGGATCGACTGCAACATTGAATGGTTCCACTTCTACGTCATCCTCCTCCTCCTTTAGAAATCTGAGGTCGAGTTTGGAGAACCTTCGAGCCATCCTACCTTCACAGAGCTCGAAATCCTTAATGAACGCCCCCTGATCGAATTCGATGTTCAGATTCCTCATCTCGGAAGAAGCCTTGAACTCTTCCACGGCCTAGGTCATCACCTCCGAGACCAACTTTGCCATTCGAGCCTCTAGTTTGGTGACCTTATTCTCTGCTTCCTTCTTCCTCTCCTCCTCTAGGACTAGTGCAGCCTTGAGTCTAGTCGAGACAAACTCCTCTTTCCGAAGCACACCCTGGAGACTCTCGATGTCCACCGCCTTCTCCTTTGCAAGGTGCTCGACCTCGACGACCCTCTCTTGAAGATGGCAAATCTCAGCTCGAAGGTCCTCCTGGACCTTCTGTGCTTCTGCCTTCTGATGGCACGCCCTTTTGATGTAGGTGAGCATCTAGTCACCCGACTACAACAAATGTTTGATGTTAAAAAAAAAAAGGGAGAAGGAGAAGAAAAGAGAGGAGCAGAAGGGTCAAGCGATGGAGTAGTTCCCTTGAGGACAGTTCTAAGAGAACTTGAAACGAGCTACAGCGGGTCAAGGTCGGCCATGTGATCCACCACCTCCGACATGGCAAACTAGTTGATTAGACGTTCTCCGGGTTGACGAAGGGATCCTCCCCGTATTCATCGCAGTCACCATCTGGCCCGCTAAGGCATGCCTTGTAGGATGTCTTGGCGATAGCTTTCTTCATTTTCTTTCCTTCTCCTATCTCTCCCTCGACAGGGGGCTTTGAAGCTCGATCCTCATTGGAAGGACCCGAGGGCATGGGAGGCATGGAGCCCATGCCAGCAGTGCTGACCTCGGTAGTTAAGGCAACTTTAGCACTATCGATGACCTCGGGTGCAATGATAGTGGAGGTAGGGACCGCAAAGCTAGAAGCATTGACCTTCATCCTCTTTGAGCTATCGCTTGATGCCTTCTCTTTCTTCTTCTTGGTGTAAAGCCCTTTGGTAAGCATTTCGGTGGCTTTGGTATCCATTTCTACAATAGAAAAAGAAGTGCGATCAGTGGCAATACACAAATGCAAAACTGTGTGAATTCGAAAAGCAAAAGGTGTACCAATCGCGTCAAGAGAACTTAGACCCAGGTTGAACAAGGTCTATTCTCTCAAAAGGATTGGAAGGAGAGGAGTTCGGTATGCTTTGAGTTTATTGGAGAAATCAAGGTTGGCTCCGTCTAAGCTAGGAGCTCGACGAATTGACTCTCTAATATAATCCCAAGGAGGAAGATCTAAGAGTAGGATCGGACAATGCATAAAAAAGTACTTTTTCTTTCAGTTATGAACAAAAGAAGGGGCACCTTTCGATAACCTCTTCTTGCCGAATTGGGGGAAAAAGTATCATCAGTCCTTCGCAGAAGGATGGTGCTTGAAGGTGTAGAAATTTTTAAAGAGCGAAATGGTCAGCTGGACCTTGGCCAGTTGACAAAGAAAAAGGAAACCAATGATGAACCAAAAGGATTTTGGTACGACAGATGTAAAAGAGATTTTTAAAAATCAAAAAAGGATGACTACAAAAGGGGGCAGTGGGAGCCTAAGCCCGGCACGCAAAGTTTCTAAGTACAAACAAAATCGGCCAGTCGGAGGAGAGCTGACTCGATCATCAGAGCTAGGGAGTTCAAGGTCATATTTTGGAGGGATTTCATATTGGATTTGGATCAGAGAAAGGTCATCCAGAGTAAGAATAGATGGGATGGTGTCTTGAATGAAGGACGAGTGAGACATGCTCCTTGGTTCTACCTCAATCGAGGGTGCAGGATTAAGGAAGGTCGGTCCAGGTGAGCCCCAAGAACTAATGGAGTGGGAGGTTTTGAAAGACATTCGGATCGAAATTAGATCCCAAGAAAACCCCCAAATAATAAAAAAAAATGTAGGGCAAATATTACTATCAAGAAATCAGGGAAGCAAGAAGCTAGAAAGAAAAAGCACGAATAATCTAAGAGAAGGGTTAGAAAACAGACCTAAGCTATCTGAGGAGAATGAAAGAATGATGGATGCGATGAGAATCAATCAAAAGGATGTCCGAAGCTCAAGAAGATGAGGGAGGAGGCCAAAACCTTTGGAAAGAAGACGAACGGGGATCGAAGGAGAAGACTCAAGCAAGAATGGCTTCCAGATGAGAGGAGAAAGCCTTAAATAGTCAGAGATAATCCGAGATGGTTATGATTGTAGATTGACTTCGGTCAGTCACGATGAGGCTAAGGATAGCTAAACGAAGTAAGAGTTCGCCAACTGGATCAGGTTGGAGGTTTGCCAGTTCTCGACGCCCGAGCATAAACTTTCACTGACTAGATAGTTCGATTTGGCTGCCTCACCGGATGGAGCTTCTCTTGAGGCTAGATATCCTATTCGAAGAACTTATGGCAGGAAAAGGTTCACACCCATATTAAGTCCTCCCCTCCTGAGTCAAAATTGAATGAAGCACAGAGAGTAAAGAAATATGAGTGCGAAGTTCTTTTTTTTTCCTTTTCTGCCAATATAGAGTAGCTTGCATCCGACTCTTTCTCTCCATATGGACGCCAAAACTTCTTAAATATGAGGTGATTTCGAAATGACAAATTCAAATTTTTGTTGAAGTGCTGCTCAAGGTACGGTTGCTTCAATAAAGGTTCTACCGTTCGCTAGTTGCCGCCTATGATGGTGAGGCATGGCATCAACCCAAGAGTCGATCTCTCCGCCTGTTTTGATTCGTCAGCTGACGCAGCACCAATTCAATGTGTACATCTCCCTACCACTCGCAGCCTATGTCGAGTAAGGTCTCATATGTGAGCATGATGTCCGTGTAGGTTACCTTTTAAAAGTGTAGAGAACCTTCGTCGACCAGTCCACTATCAAATCATCCCTATCAGAGAACCCGATAAGCTTTCCCTCTCTAGAAGTTGAATTTTCTCCGTTATACCACTTGAGTTGAGTCTTGAGGGAGTCAATCTTCACTCATCAACACCCAGGATTTTGTCGCTTGCATTCTTTCAAGTTCAGCCAGTCCCTCTTCGAAGCTCCCCTTCGAATGTTTGAACATTGGCGGAATCTCTTCATGTGCAAGTCTGAAGCGTGGGTGACCTCTTTGGGTTGCCGTTCGAATGCATTCTTTTGCATAAAGCTTGAAGGTCATCCTCTATCTTCTTTTAACTTTTTCTTCAGCAGAATGACTTCCTTTTCTTCAGTTCTTTTATTAACGGGTTTTAGGTGGAAACCCCCTGACGGTCAATGATTCAGCATTCTGATTGGGAGATTGCATCGAGATATAAAAATGCTCAAAGGTTATAGGATCTAAAATTAGTTATGAACAATTTAAGAACCATCTAATGAATCCTCCTTTATCGATTTAGTATGGTTCTAAGGACTTCATCTTAATTTAGGAGTTCATTTAAGGAAGATAGAACTTCGATGATGAATAAGCTAAATAACAATTATTGTTTGATAATTCATATACCAATTTCAATAATCTATAATTTAGATGATTGGCTTTAGGACACATTTTTCAACAAAAAATCTATTAAGATTCTTTGATCAGATCAAGGAGGTGAATATCTTAGTAAGAAATTTTTGGACTTTCTCAAAGAGTATGGCATAGTCTTATAATGGACTTCATCTAGAATACCTTAACTCAATGGGATTTTAAAATGGAGAAACCAAATTTTATTACATATGATCCATTTCATGATGAGCTTCACAAACCTTACCGTTTGTCTTTGGAGACATAGTCTTATGACAACTATTTATGTACTGAATAGGATTCCTTCTAAAACCATTCCTATCACATCATATGAGATGTGGCATGGTAAGAAACTGAGTCTAAGTCATCTCAAGATTTGGAGTTGTCGGGCCCATGTCAAAAGACAATAAGTGGACAAGTTAGAATTTAAGTCCCTTAAAGCTCAATTCATCGGATATCCTAAGGAGTTTTTATGATGTTACTTCTATCTTCCAGAGGACCACAATGTGATTGCGAGTTGACATGCTATCTTTTTTGTGAAATAGTTTATTTAAGATGATGGCATAGAAAGATAGATTAAGCTCGAGGAGAAAGTCTCTAAAGAGCAACAAGCCAAGGAACCTGATTAGTCTGAGCTGATCCATACACTTCCTCCTCCACCTCATAGGTCAAGTAAGATTTTTCATTATCCTAAGAGATACTTAGATATTATTTCAGAGGATGTAGAGAAAATATTTCTCATAAAAATGGAGTGCATGAAGATAATCCCAAAACCTATAATAAGGCAATATCAGATATCGACTCCAAGAATGATAAAAGATAATAAAGTTAGAAATTGACTCAATGTGCTCGAACCAAGTATGGACCTTGATAGATCCACTTGAAGATATTGTACCCATTGCGTGTAAATAAATCTTTAAGAGAAAGATAGGTACATATGGAAATATGGAGATATTCAAAGTTAGGTAAGTGGCAAAAGGGTATAGTCAGCACAAAGGTATTGACTATTAGGACACCTTTTCGCTAGTAGCCATGCTTAAATCCATCCATACATTGCTTGCTATTGCAACATATTTTGATTATGAAATATGATAAATGGATGTAAAAATGGTATTCCTAAATAGATATCTTAAGGAAGATATCTATTGGTGCCAAAAATTGTTGACGTCAGAATTGGCTGCAGTTAGAGAAGACGAGGTCACCGTCGGCACCTGCAAGACAAATTCTAGATCAGAGGTAGGATGGCTCCGATAGGATCCTCCGACGGTCAAGTCAGTTCTCTATCCATAGAAATGGAGCACTCAGAGAGATTTTGATTAGAGTTTGGAGCTTAAAATGAAAACATATCTGGAGGGTCTCTTATATAGATGGAGCCTGTAATAAACTAATGGTGATAGCCGTAACCGCCTAGTAGTGGGCCATTCGAGGCCACATGGAGTTTGTTATGGAGGATGGTATCTGTTGTCATGATGTGCTAGTCCATTAGGACTTGACAGTCAAAGTTCGAAGGAGGTAGTTGCTAGCGGTGAAGAGCTTTAAGTTTCATCAATCCCAGTGGAGTTCAGGCTCTTTCAGGGTCGTATGTATGTAAGTGGGTTCATGCTATATAGATAGTTGGATTTGCATAGGTGTGGAGGCCTTTCTATGTGACTGCAGTGAGTTCAGTCAGAAGGGGTTCGAAAGTCTTGTGACTAGAGAAATCCTGAAGGGAGTCCGCTGGAGGAATCCAGGAGTAGTTCTACTAGAAGGAGAAGTCCGGTTGAAGGAATAGAAATTTAAAAATAATTTTGTTGAAGAAATCCAAAAGAAGATCTACTGGAGAAGAAAATATATAACGACGAGTTCCCTCTCTGCTAATACAAAAAGTTTAGACAGATGGAGATTGATGGGAAGAAAATCATCTAGTGTCCAGGAGGGGTTCGATTGGAAGGAGGTCGGTTGGAAAATTTTTCTTGGAAGGAGCGGAAGGGAATCTGCTTGGAGAGAACCTGCTTATTTATTCCTTTGAAGCTTGACTGCTTTTGAGGTCATCTAGAGGCTGATATGAAAGAGACGAGATTCCTTAGCCTGTGTGTTCAAAGTTCTCGATGTAGGAATCTCGAGATCTACCACCCTTAGTATATTGTAGGAGTTCATCTAGAGAGGAGTTTTGTTGATTCAGTGTTGGTCCAATATCGAACAACTTGGATGGTTTTTTATTGAAAAAAGATTCAAAGAGCACCGAGGTCGACCAAACCAACTGATAATTAGACCTATTACTCAGTTGCCTGAGGGCTGTCATCACTATTTAAGTTCGTCTGAGAAAAATCTACAATACCTCATAGGTTCTGGGAATATTCGATGAGGCTAAGAATCTAAACGAAGAAGGTCGGCCAATGGATTCAGGTTGGAGGTTTGCAGTCTCGACGCCCGAGCATAAACTTTTCACTGACTAGAGTTCGATGTGGCTGCCCTCACCGGATGGAGCTTCCTTGAGGCTAGATATCCTATCAAACTTTGGCAGGAAAGGTTTCACACCCAATATAAGTCCTCCCACTCCTGAGTTCAAAATTTGAATGAAGAGAGTAAAGAAATATGAGTGCTGAAGTTCTTTTTTTTCCTTTTTGCGCCAATAGAGTAGCTGATCCCGACTCTTTCTACATGGACGCCAAAACTTCTTAAATATGAGGTGATTCGAATAGACAAATTTCCAAAATTTTTGTTGAAGTGCTGCTCAAGGTACGGTGCAATAAAGGTTCTACCCGTTGCTAGTTTGCCGCTATGATGAGTGAGGCATGCATCAACCCAAGGTTGGTCGCTACTTTTTTGTTGGAGGCACGAAGCTTTTGTTCTAATGTGGACATCCTACCACTCCAGCCTAGTCGGTAAGTCTCATATGTGAGCTTGATGTCGTGTAGGTACTTTTAAAGTGTAGAGAACCTCGTCGACCAGTCCCACTCAAATCATGCCTTATCAGAGAGGACCACGATAAGCTTCCCTCTAGAAGTTGAATTTTCTCCTTTACCACCTTGAGTTGAGTCTTGAGGGAGTCAATCTTCACCATCAACACCCCAGGATTTGTCGCTTGCATTCTTTCAAAGTTCAGCCAGCTCCCTCTCGAAGCTCCCCTTTCGAATGTTGAAATTGGCGGAGTCCTTCATGTGCAAGTTCTGAAGGTGGGTGACCTCTTTGGTTGCCTCCGAAGCATTCTTTTGCAAAGCTTGAAGGTCATCCTCTATCTTCTTTAACTTTTTCTTCAGCAGATGGACTTCCTTCTTCAGTTCTTTTATTAAGGGTTTTAGGGGAACCCCCTGAGGCAATGGATCAGCATTGATGGGAGATTGCATTCGAGGTATGAAAAATGCTCAAAGGTATAGATAAAAAAAAAACTTAGAAATGCACTTTCATTTAATCGAGAATTTTGAGTACAAAGCAAAAAAGAAAAAAAAAAAGCAAAATATACAACTACTCGAAGATTTCAATCTCGGAAGGGGCAATGGAAGATGGAGCTAGAGTGCTCTCGGCTACCTCGGATGCTCGAACAGGCTCGGGAACTTCTACAACAGATTTGGATGGATCGGATGCGAGCTCGACGAAGGAAGGATCGACTGCAACATTGAATGGTTCCACTTCTACGTCATCCTCCTCCTCCTTTAGAAATCTGAGGTCGAGTTTGGAGAACCTTCGAGCCATCCTACCTTCACAGAGCTCGAAATCCTTAATGAACGCCCCCTGATCGAATTCGATGTTCAGATTCCTCATCTCGGAAGAAGCCTTGAACTCTTCCACGGCCTAGGTCATCACCTCCGAGACCAACTTTGCCATTCGAGCCTCTAGTTTGGTGACCTTATTCTCTGCTTCCTTCTTCCTCTCCTCCTCTAGGACTAGTGCAGCCTTGAGTCTAGTCGAGACAAACTCCTCTTTCCGAAGCACACCCTGGAGACTCTCGATGTCCACCGCCTTCTCCTTTGCAAGGTGCTCGACCTCGACGACCCTCTCTTGAAGATGGCAAATCTCAGCTCGAAGGTCCTCCTGGACCTTCTGTGCTTCTGCCTTCTGATGGCACGCCCTTTTGATGTAGGTGAGCATCTAGTCACCCGACTACAACAAATGTTTGATGTTAAAAAAAAAAAGGGAGAAGGAGAAGAAAAGAGAGGAGCAGAAGGGTCAAGCGATGGAGTAGTTCCCTTGAGGACAGTTCTAAGAGAACTTGAAACGAGCTACAGCGGGTCAAGGTCGGCCATGTGATCCACCACCTCCGACATGGCAAACTAGTTGATTAGACGTTCTCCGGGTTGACGAAGGGATCCTCCCCGTATTCATCGCAGTCACCATCTGGCCCGCTAAGGCATGCCTTGTAGGATGTCTTGGCGATAGCTTTCTTCATTTTCTTTCCTTCTCCTATCTCTCCCTCGACAGGGGGCTTTGAAGCTCGATCCTCATTGGAAGGACCCGAGGGCATGGGAGGCATGGAGCCCATGCCAGCAGTGCTGACCTCGGTAGTTAAGGCAACTTTAGCACTATCGATGACCTCGGGTGCAATGATAGTGGAGGTAGGGACCGCAAAGCTAGAAGCATTGACCTTCATCCTCTTTGAGCTATCGCTTGATGCCTTCTCTTTCTTCTTCTTGGTGTAAAGCCCTTTGGTAAGCATTTCGGTGGCTTTGGTATCCATTTCTACAATAGAAAAAGAAGTGCGATCAGTGGCAATACACAAATGCAAAACTGTGTGAATTCGAAAAGCAAAAGGTGTACCAATCGCGTCAAGAGAACTTAGACCCAGGTTGAACAAGGTCTATTCTCTCAAAAGGATTGGAAGGAGAGGAGTTCGGTATGCTTTGAGTTTATTGGAGAAATCAAGGTTGGCTCCGTCTAAGCTAGGAGCTCGACGAATTGACTCTCTAATATAATCCCAAGGAGGAAGATCTAAGAGTAGGATCGGACAATGCATAAAAAAGTACTTTTTCTTTCAGTTATGAACAAAAGAAGGGGCACCTTTCGATAACCTCTTCTTGCCGAATTGGGGGAAAAAGTATCATCAGTCCTTCGCAGAAGGATGGTGCTTGAAGGTGTAGAAATTTTTAAAGAGCGAAATGGTCAGCTGGACCTTGGCCAGTTGACAAAGAAAAAGGAAACCAATGATGAACCAAAAGGATTTTGGTACGACAGATGTAAAAGAGATTTTTAAAAATCAAAAAAGGATGACTACAAAAGGGGGCAGTGGGAGCCTAAGCCCGGCACGCAAAGTTTCTAAGTACAAACAAAATCGGCCAGTCGGAGGAGAGCTGACTCGATCATCAGAGCTAGGGAGTTCAAGGTCATATTTTGGAGGGATTTCATATTGGATTTGGATCAGAGAAAGGTCATCCAGAGTAAGAATAGATGGGATGGTGTCTTGAATGAAGGACGAGTGAGACATGCTCCTTGGTTCTACCTCAATCGAGGGTGCAGGATTAAGGAAGGTCGGTCCAGGTGAGCCCCAAGAACTAATGGAGTGGGAGGTTTTGAAAGACATTCGGATCGAAATTAGATCCCAAGAAAACCCCCAAATAATAAAAAAAAATGTAGGGCAAATATTACTATCAAGAAATCAGGGAAGCAAGAAGCTAGAAAGAAAAAGCACGAATAATCTAAGAGAAGGGTTAGAAAACAGACCTAAGCTATCTGAGGAGAATGAAAGAATGATGGATGCGATGAGAATCAATCAAAAGGATGTCCGAAGCTCAAGAAGATGAGGGAGGAGGCCAAAACCTTTGGAAAGAAGACGAACGGGGATCGAAGGAGAAGACTCAAGCAAGAATGGCTTCCAGATGAGAGGAGAAAGCCTTAAATAGTCAGAGATAATCCGAGATGGTTATGATTGTAGATTGACTTCGGTCAGTCAGCATGTGTTGTGTGTCCTACTCGTCATGACAGAAGAGTGGCGATAGATGGAGTCTTTATGGCATCATACCTAAGGCAGAGTTTCAGCAGGAGATTTGAAGGACCATCTTTTCAAACTCATTTCAGACTTAGAAAGCTTCGGTGCCAATGCAGTAAACACCAAAATGTCTCATCCTAATAGGTGCGAAAACCCGGGATCGAACTTCGGCAATCACCTTTTTCCTTCCTTCCTTCGAATTTCGAACTCGAGAGTAGGGAGACTATTATTGGGGATAAACTCCGCTCTTGCCGAAGTCTAATCTAATGCTTAGCCTAATGTAACTGATAATCGTAGAAGAGCTTCGATCGTGAATTCTTTCTCTTGGAACTTCTCCAGCAGTCGAGCTCCTTCTAGACCTCTTCAGCAGCCGAGCCCCTTCCAGACCTCTCCAGCAATTGAACTTCTTCTGGACTTCGCCTTCAATCAGATTCCTCCATTGGACAAATTTTCCTTGAGATCTCTCCTCTCACGGATCTACATGTAGATTCCTCTAATAGACCTACTTTTGGATCCCCCCAACGGATCCACGTTCGGACATTTTCGATAGACTTCCTTCAAAGACTCCTCTAGTTGTAGGACTCCCGAACCCCTCCCGATCAAACTTCTGGTGGTCATCCAAAAAGATCTACCCTTGAATCCAGCTCCATACACAGCACGAATCAACTCACACACAGACTGCCTTAGAGGAGTCCAAACTTCTCTAGAATTGATATAACTCAAAGTTCTTCACCAACTGACGTCTATCCCATCCGAACTTCAACTATTATATCTGAACGGACTGGCAAGTCATGACAACGGACACTACTCTTGACTGGCAAGTTGCGACAATGGACACCATCCTCTGTAATAAACTTCGCATGGCCTGAGCAACCCACTACCAGATGGTTATGGCTATCGTCATCAATTTGTTACAGGCTCTATCTATAAAAGAGACCCTCCAGATTCATTTTCTCTAAGCTCTCATCTTCTTTCCAAGACTCTGCAACTTTCTTGACTGAGCACTCCATTTCTGTTGACTGAAAGAGCTGACCGGATCATCGAAAGATCTTGCCGGAGCTGCCACCCCCAGCTCTGGATGAGACTTATTTTGCAGGTCATTAACGGCGACCTCATCTTCTTCGACTCCAGCACTTCTCCAACGACAACCAAATTTTGCACCAATAATTAATAAAATAAATTATTCTTTCTATCATATTTATGTATTAAGTGTTTGTGATACATCCATTAGGTTAATAGGTATGATAATACATATTCTCAAGAGTTGAGAATTTAAGACATGTATTATCATAGTTATTAGGGGTAAAATAACTCTGATTGAATTCTAGCAGAACGTCTAACCTTGACATAGTATTGACTAGAGTTATGGCGATCAAATTCAAACCTCAACTGAGTCGATTTCCTAGTCTTGGCAAACCATTGAAGATCAATCTCCAAAGACAACTAGGTTCAAAACTTCATTTAAGAACAACTTATGAGTGCTTGACCCTATGTATCGGTCGATCTCCTCAACAAAAGTCCTTCCAGCTCCTTCTTGATAGTGGCTGATGATAAGTACCATAAATTTAGCTATAAAAATAATAATTTATTAATTAATTTATATTTATTTTTAAAAATTAAATATTTTATTCATTATTTTTAAAAATGTATTTATCATTAGAAAGAGCTTATTTTTCTAGTCACAACAAAATAAGTTTGAAGCAAAACATAGTTAAAACAAATTAGATATGAATTTTGAAAATAAATATTAAAAAATATTTCAGCTCAGCTGGCTCGCCCAGCCAAGCCAAGCCAACGCATTTGGCTCAGTCGGCACGTCCTAGCTCAGCCAGTGCACTGTTTAAGCCGGCTTAGCCATAGAAGCTGCCAGCTGATCCACAAAACTAGGCATGGACCGCTAGCTCAGTGAAAGACACCCAATCAGAGGATGTCACATGATGGACCAAGACCATTAAGAGATTTACAAAAAATTCATCACGACATATAGGGGTAAAATGATAATTTCATAGGGCATCATGTGCATTGACTGGTCTAGTCTTTAAATGCGCCCCATTCATGTGGTCTATAGGCATAATATTTGCTCCATCCAATGGTCCTGGTGGTTTGCAGTCCAGATCCGACGGCTATGGCTTTTTCCCATTTTGATTCAATTTCCAACCCCTCATCTACGTGATCTGATGACTCCAAATGCTTTAGAGCTTGATCCAATGGCTGGATTTCTTCCAAAACCAAATCCAATGACTGTCGTTTATTACTATTTTGATTTGGTTTTAGATGGAGATCAAAGTGCGATCCGATGGTTGTGCTCATCTCAGGCAATGATCGGATGATGGAGAAAGCTCCCGGTGGTGATCAAACACCCAGGAATTGATCTAACAACCAAGATTCATTTGACTAAAGTGATCTGATGGTCAAAACTTAATCTGACCTAATCTGAGCTTTTAAAACTCAATTTTTAGTATTTTTTGGATCGTTTGATCAGAATTTGATGGCCAGAATTTAGATAACTCAACAGAATTCGTCTAGAAGCTATTTTAATTTGATTTTTCATGGGATTTCTTCTATATTTGCTAATCAAACTCCTCTATAGTCCCATATTGCATACAAAGAAGATCTCTAGCCCTCCAACACCTATAAATAAGACCTCAAGCCATCAAATTAAGTTGTCTTCGATCATGGAAAAGCTATGATCCAGGGTGGAAGCCATGCTTGGATTAGAGGCTACTTCAAGGCAATGGATGCTATTAAGAAGAGCTGGCTTCTACACCATCTCAATGCCAATGCTGATCCAAGATCAAGATTAACTATTTCTTAATTATTATTATTATTATTTTTAAATTTCATATATTTAAATTCTAAATTCTAAATTAATGAAAAATTTACTTTTCTACTTTTTAAATTTCATGCTCTTTATTTCTATTGCAAATTTAATTATTGCTCTTTATTTTATTACAAGTAGATGCTAAGATCTAGGTAGTAGATCTTAGTATCCAAATTTTATTTTTATGCTCTTTAAATTTTTATGATTTAATTGTATGTAATTTCTATTTTTTGACTTCAATTTTAGCTTATCTTTTTTTTATAAAATCAAATATTTCAAAATTAAAATACTACCTTTTCTATAGATTCAACCCAACTCAATGCTTTTTACCTATTTTTAATTAATTTAAGAAGTTAGAGTTAAACTGATAAATACGGTGTCTTAACGACAACATCATGCTTTTATCAAGCTTTTGGCACCATTGCCCGAAAAGGCAAGAGCATTAATTTTTTTTAATTTTTTTAATTTTTTATAAATTAGTTATAAATAAATTTTTAATTTCATTAATTTTTCTATAAATATTGCTTACTAACTTTTTTTATTTTATAGAAAAAAAGAAGAAAAAAAAAGGAAAAGAACTAAATTAGGACAAGGAGGAAAACTTCCAATTTTGCTTGGTGAGATCAACCCTAATGCTAGATCTATTTTTTTATTATTTATTTTATTTTTAATTTAATTTAAAAAATATTCACTTAAATCTAATTAAAAATTTCATGATAAGATTAGAAATCCTAATTATTTAGAGCATCCATCATATTAAATTTAGTTTTTTTTTTTTTTTTTTGATGATCGCTGGAGACAAGGTAGGCTTCTAAAGTTCAATTAGTTTTATGCATATAATTTAGTTGCATAGAACCCATTGTCTGAAAGTGATTGTGCATATTCATCTTTTAAATCAACCTAAGGGCAACACCCAATTAAACAAGATAAGATAAAAATTTGATCATCCTTTCTTAGCTCACAAACAACCAACCAGTATCCTGCATTGATCTAAGCCTTTAATTTTAAAATCAATTAGACATTGGTCCTAGTAACTTGAGTATATTAGGATAAGGAATCCTAAGAATTGAATCGGATTAGGTTTAGTCAGTTTAACTAGTGTCTAAGAAAAGCGGTTTAGAGATGATTGGGCTCAAAGAAAGGTGGTTTATAATTAATTCTATTAGCTTATCTGATCAAGCATAATTGGTGTCTAAGATAAGTAATGGAGGGACTCCTATCAACCTTATACTTATCTGATCAGTTGATTGGTTGATCTTGCACTTGAAGGACTTGAAGGTGGTCTTGGCAGTTAGGAGCCATCTAAATCTAGGACAATCCTTAGTTATGATTGTTGGCCTAACTTGATTGTTAACTAAAACATCAAACTTAATTAAACTTAATGCTTCTCTCTCTTCTTAGTTATAAGACTCCTTAGGATCTTTTCTTTAGAACTCTTCTTTCTTTTTTCTTCTCTTTTCTTTCAAAAAAAATAAATTAAAATAAAATAAAATAAAAGTAATAAAAAATTAGTAATTAAATAGTAAAAATAGTTAAAAATAATAAAAAATTAAAATAAATAAAAATTATAAAAAATAAATAATAAAATAATAAAATCATTAAAAAATTATTAATTTTTTTTAAAAAAATATAATAATAATAAATAATAAATAATAAAAAAATCTATAAAATTCAAAAAAAATATAAAAAGGTAAAATAATAATATAAAAATTTAAAATTTAAAAATTAATAAAATAATAAAAAAATTAAAAAATTTTGAACCATACATTAGCGTTACACTAATACATGCACAGCAGGAGATTACTTTTTCTAACCTAGTTGAATCTAATTATAAAATTGAATGACTGAATCATATAATTAAATGGCTGAAAATCTTAGAGAACCATCTAGATAGATGAAAAAATATTTTATTCCTCTATCTATAATTCATCAACTTGTATTTAGTTACCTGATATATATCCTATCCACTATGAGATCAAGCTGACCATAATTTAGATGCTCCCATCTTTCTATGGGAACACTAATCAAGACCCTTACAAGCATTTGGATGAGTTTTTAGAAATCTGCTTGATGGTGAAAATTTAAATTTTTTCTAATAATATCCTTAGACTAATTTTATTTTATTTTTATTAAAAGATAAAGTCAAGTACTGGCTTGACACAATAGGAAGACTATTGATCCACTAATTGATTTTGATGATTCTAAAATATTAAGTATAAATCATACTAATTATATATTTCAAGAATATATGTAGATCTTTTTAGGTGCTCAAATTTAAAAAAATAAAATTTTGAATGAAAAAAGATCTATTAAAAAATATGGAGAATATAGCCAAAAAAAAATTTCTTAAAATAAATAGAAGGTTTAACTAAGAAAAAGGATAATATAGTTAAATCTAAAAATTTTTTAGTTAAAGAAAAAGAAAGATTTTTAAAATCTAAAAAATTTATAATTGAAGAAAGTCTTAAGTTGAAAAAAGAACTTAATAAACTAAGATTTTTTGCTAAAAAAAGGTGTAAATTTAAAAAATCTCTTTTAGAAGAAAATGTCAAACTAAAAAAGAGATTGAAAGCTTAAAGTCTATAATTGAAAAGTTTACAATTGGATCTCAAAAGCTTCAAGCTATATTAAACAATCAAAGGACTACTTTTGATAAAAATAAAATTGACTATAATTTATTAAGAAAATAAAAATTTATCAAAAATATTTTTACAAAAGCTTTATTTAAAAATTTTGCAATCAAGTATTTTAAATATAATAAAGTTAGTCATAAAATTTCTGAATGCATCATTAAAAAAAATGGCCAAACTTCTATCAAACAAATTTGAGTTCCAAAAGAAATCATGAGCTCTAACCTTCATGGATCTAAGATGACTTGGGTACCAAAACTAGTAAATAATTTTATAGGTATACCAAGGATCCAATGGAATAAAATAAAAAAATACTTGTAGTTGGATGCCTTAGAAATGGACTTGGATGGGTGATGTTGGTAAAATCTAAACCTTCTTCACACATACCACCAATATTTGTTGAAGTTATTTTGATTGATTTTACTCTTTCTAAAGATCTATCAATATGATTTTATATCCCTACTTGAGATACTTTTCAATGTTCTCATATATTGGTATGATTGATTAATTTTGATGTATACTATGATTTGAATGCTTTGATTTTTAAAGGTTAATATATGCTCCTTTATATATCATGTTATGAATAAAATGAAAGTATTTTGAAATTCAACATGATATTTAAACTTCTCCATATCAATTTTGCTATTGAGAAACTTAAATTAAAAAAAAATTAATTATCTATATATCTATTTGATTGCAAAATATTTAAGTGAAACTGATTTTTGACATTCCCCCATAAGATGCTTAAATATTGAGATTTTTCAAAACATTGCATGATCTAAGTACTTGAAGATAAAATATCTATTCATAAAATTTAAGTGCTTGATATTGCATTGCATCTTAGTTTTATTTTAAGGATTCAAAACTTTTCTAGCTGAAATAAAAAATATAGAGCCTACATCTAGATTTTTTCCTCCTGATACTCTTGATTATCTTACTCCAATTGACCAAATTTTTTTATTCTAAAATTTGATTTGAATATTATCTTTAATTTCTAACTTGTTTACATATTAATTTCTATTTTAATTGATAAAATTTTCTTGAATTGAAACTCTTTGAACTATTGATCTAATCCTTAAAAAAAAAATTGAGTATGTCTGATGATATTATTTGTTTCAATGCTTATTTAATTGATTCAATATGTGCTCATTTTAGAAAACTAAGAAAAAAATATTAATGATTAATTAAATTAAAAAAATAAAAGAAAATTATGAAGACTAAATTTTTTGGTATAGAAAACATCATTGAAATATTAAAGATAAACAATTTTTGAAACTTAGAAGTTATTTAATGTTTCCTAAGAAGAAGGATGAAATGATTTGTTTTATGAAAATTAAAAATCTTTTAACTTAAATGATTTGCTAATAGCAATTTAAATTGATTTTTTCATGATCTTTAAGTGATATCAAACTTTTAAGTAAATCATTAATTGATCTAAATTTTAGTTTAATTGATATTAAGATAATTATTATTTGGTTTGAACTTCAAAACTCTTAGTATCAAAATTTTTATAATTACTATCAATCAATACATCATTGCCTTGCACTTTAATGTCTTATCTTTTAGTAAATAAAAAAAATATTTTATCTCAAATCTGATTTTGCATCACTTATATGATATCATTTGAGATAAAGTCAAGAATTTCATACCTCGTCTAAACTTGATTAAATTATATTTCTTAAGAAAAGAAAGATCTAAGTTTAAACAGAATATCTCTCTATGATTTATTTTGCATGATCTGTTGGTATCAATTCAAATTAACTTATCAAAATAATTTGATCTAAATTTAATTGATTCATCCTTTATTTATCAAAGACTTCAATGATTGATATCAAATAGATCATTATTATCTTGTATTCTATTACTTTATTTTTGATAAAAAGAAGGAAATATCCTTCCATATAATCTGATTTGCCTGAATATAATTTTGATATTATACATTGAATAAATTATAAAATTGATATCTTTATGCTTCAAATTGATTAATACTACTTAAGAAAAAAACGAGATATTTTTTTTAAAAAAATTCTTATGATATATCTAAATTCTTCATTTTGAAAGGAGCTATTTATCTTAGATTTTTAAAGCTTAAAGCTATTCCTTAAACTAAATTTGAAAAGCATTTCTTTTTGAATTTATAGTTTTTAAAAAAATATATACTATTAAAATTATATTTTCTAAATGAGGGAGAAATATTTTTTAAACTTAATCTTATTCTGATTTTGGTTGAGTTGTGCTAAAAGAAATAACTTTTAAACTTGAAAAGAAATCACTTATATTGCTTAATTTATTTATCTTTGATTTAAATATTTATATATTTTTTGATTTATCAATTCATACTTTGATTGATTTGATTGTGTCATCATTTCTAATGATTAATGAATATTTCAAAAATGCTTTACATCAATTGATTATTTTGATGTTGTTATGATTGAAGACATCATGTTATAAACATTCTATTTTAAAATCAATGAAAGTAAAATTTTCATAAAAAAATTATTGTGTCATGATTATAATTGATTGCTTGAAATTTAATATGCTTACTTTAAATATATGCAATAGAGAAAGAAATCACTAAAGAAAATAATTTGATCATAAAATATTATTTAATTAAAAATATCTTTATTTGCAAAAGTAAGAGGAAGAAATTATTTAAGATGAATTAATTACTAAATTGATTTTAATTAATTACAAATATGGTATCAAATTAAAGGTGCTTAACTTGAAAGAAAAAAAGAGAGCAATAAAAATTGTAAAGCTTAATTATGCAAATTTTGAAAAAGAAAAGAGAAAGATAATGCTAAAGAATGAATATATATATTTCAATTTAATAATCTAAATTTAAAATATACTTATTTTGAAATAAAAAGAAAGAAAAAGTTAAAAAGTGAATTAATCCAGCTATTAATATGAAAAATAGGGGGAGAGATATTTTCTGATTTGATTTGATTGAAAATATTAATAAATTTTTGATCTAAAATTCTTAATCAATTACCTTATTTGAGCCTTATTGATTTTAAACTTTCCATCAAATACTTTATAGCCTTTTCAATTAGTGCTTTCATATATTTATTCAATTTGATTTACTTGACTTAAAGTGCTATTAATTTTAAATAGTATCCGATAAATAAATTATTTTTTAATGTTAAAAATTATTTAAAGTGATATTATTAATATGTTGGTTTCATATTTTGATTTGCATGATTATTCTTGATAATTGATTGGAGTTAAATTAAATTATAAATATATTCTTACTCTAAAAAATAAATTTTTAAACTTAATTTGGAAATTCATTTGAAAATTTGAATTTGATACTATTTATTTTACTTTACTCGATATATTTTTGATACATATATTTTCCAAAATTAATTGACTAAAATTTCTTAAGAAAAGGAAAGATTGAATATTAAAATGCATATTATACTTGATTTTATGGTTAAATCTTTTGAAAAACTCTGTTCCTCTTAAAACTTAAAAGTATATATTTAAAAATTTGATTAAAAAATCATATTCATTTAAAAAATGGAGAGTCTTTAATATTCGAATTCAATCTAATTTTTTTTAAAAAAATATTCATTCAAAAAGGAAGATAATTTCTTTAATTTGACTTTATGAATTTGATACATGTCTTAATTTAATGCTTTGATGTTGATTTTGATGATTTTTCTTGTTCTTTTCATGAGCTTTTTGATTTTGTCAAAAAGAGGGAGAGGTATATTGAGTATATGCTTAAAGAATTAATACTTAAGAAATTCAATGACTTTCATGCTTGAAACCTTAATACTCATTGATATGAGTTAAAATATTATTTTGATATAAGTATATGAATTATGTAAAATATTATTTAGAGCTTTCATAATATTCTTACTTTATATTTTATACTAGCTAGTTAGTTGAAATACATTAATTTTATTTTTGTGCATATACTCAAAGTTTTGTGATTATCAAAAAGAGAGAGATTGTTGATTCACTAATTGATTTTGATGATTCCAAAATATTGAGTATAAATGATACTAATCATGTATTTCAAGAATATATGTAGATCTTTTCAGATATTCAAATTAAAAAAATTAATTCAAGAAAAGATCCATACAAAAATTATCAAGTCAAGAGCTTCAAGAAAGTTGAATTGATAAAAATCCATGAAGAAGGGCAAAATTATAATTTTATCAAGTTAGAAAAAAAATATGTTTCGAAAGCCTCAAGAGCAACTAGAAAAAAATTTTGATCTTTTGAAGGTAATTTCATATTTTTTGAATGTCAAATTTAGAAGAAAATTAAGTGGCAAAAGGGTCCATCCTAGGATCGACCCCTAGATCATCTTCTTTTGAAATGGGCAGCTTGGCATACTTTGGCACATTGTTTTTATATGAACTCACAAAAAAGTTGACCCATGGGTCGACCTCTAGGTCATCCCCTTTTGAAATAGACAACTTGATATACTTTGGCATTTTGTTTTTGTATGGACTTATAAAAGAGTCGACCCATGGGTCGACCCTTAGTGAAAGGATCGACCCATGGGTTGACCTTTGCTACATAAAAATAGAAAATAGAAGCTAAATTTTTTTGTGCAGTCCAAGTGCTACCTCTGCTGCATAAAAGTAGAAAATAGAAGCTAAATTTTTGAGTACAGTCTAAGTATTGACACCTGAGCATAAGGTATCGATCCCAAATCAAAAAGTGTCGATCCCTGCAGAAAAAGTATCAATTCTAATATCGGGACAGGCTGCAATGGCTAATTTTTTATACTTTTTTGATAGGCCCTTTTCATTCCAATCGGCTAGTTCAAGCTCTCCAATAGTCCAAACTCTCTCTCCAGCTATTGTAAAGACTATTTAAAGGTGGAGAATTAAAAGAAAAAGGAGGAAAGTGGATTGAAAGTAGAAATCATTCAAATAATGAGGTTTATTGAATATCTAAAGAATAGGAGAGAAAAGAGAGGACTTTATGCATTAAATTCAGAGAGCTTCTAATTATGATCATCCTCAATAATTCAAGCTTTCTCTCAGCCTTCAAAGGAGAGAATTCAAAGCTTCAAGTGCCATCTTTCAGCCTCTCCTTCAAACTTCAAAAAGAATTTTTTCTCTTTTGTTCTTTTGCTGTATTTTTTATATCTTGTATTTTTATTTCTTTACAAGTTTCTTTGGAAGAAAGAAACTTGAGGCATAGGCTAGTCCAAGCTGGTAATTGGACAGTGTAAAGGTTATGGTTGGTGCTCCTTGTTTAAAACTAATTAGGTTGATAGTGAATCTGAGAAAACTATCAGTGTAGGATTGTGGTTGGTGAGACCGACAAAACCAACTAGGTTTGTTTGTAATCTTGAGTTAAAACAAATACACTATAATCTAGGGATTATAGTAAAATTTTCAAGAAGAGCTTGAGGAGTGGATATAGCTGTGGGGTTGCACTGAACCACTATAAAATCCTTATGTGTTTGTATTGTATTTTTGCTTTTTTTGCCCTTATTACTTGCTTTACATATTTGTGTTATCTAGTTGATTTTAATTTTACTACTGCATTGCCTATCCATCACAAACACTCAAGTTCTATTAATTAGAAGTATATATTTACTTAGAGTTTAATTTAGCTAAAATTTTAAAAGAACCCAATTCACCCCCCTTCTTGGGTTTCTACCTCTGGGCTACAGAGACTAATCAAAACTTGGGCTGAGTTGCAAAGTGAATTTCTAAAGAAATTTTATCCCATAAGCCGAACCAACATCATGAGGTGAGCTATCACTGGATTTGCTCAACTTTCAGGAGAACAAATTTATGAGTCATGAGAGAGACTTAAAGAACTTATTAAAAAAATGCCCACACTATTTTCTATCTAAGTAACAAATAGTTCAAGCTTTTTATAAGAGTTTAGAAGACCAGTATAGATAGATGATAGATGCATCTTGTGGAGGTGCATTCATGAACAAGAGTGAGGACGAAGCCTATGCTTTACTTGAAACCTTGAGTGAAAACTCAATTAACCATGCTTCACTATCTTTCTATCAAAAATGGACTGGAATCTATGATCTAGAATCTAGTTCTAAGGCTGATTCGAATTTGATAAATAAAGTAGACTTTCTTGCCCAGAAATTAGATCAACTCCTAATCCTAGGTCAACAAACTCCTACACAAAATACATCTTCCTCTAATTATCAGAAGATTTTCTATTCATGCTAGTCCAACTCATCATGTGAGTAAATGTCCTATGGTTGCACAATTTTCATCTTTCATCCAAGAACAAATTCAAGCTACTCAAGACTACTCCAAGTCGGTTAATGATCCTTTGTCAAATTTATATAACCTAGATTGGAGGAACCACTCTAATTTTTCTTCGATACTCCAATAGACTCAGGCTTAGACCCAATATCAGAACTATACTTATAATAAGGATCAGTCTAGTCAATCTACCCGGCCATCATATTATAATCAACCATCATACCCACCTTCTTAATAGACCAATTTAGCTGATGATAGATTTAATCAACTTCAACAACTAATTCTGACTCAGCAACAATCTATCATCAGACTAGAAGCCCAAATAGGATGATTAGCCAAGTCTAATGTGAGGAGAAAACTAGGTCAATTATCGAGCCTATCAATTTTAAATTCTATAAACAACCCACCTAATGTCTATTAACCATCAGGATCAAATTATCAATCTAATATTCTACCTAAGAATCCTCAATTTGAGAATGCCAGAATAATTTTTGAACTTAAAAGTTATAGGATTCTTATGGAACCATACCAAGACTAGGTAAAGAGGCTAGTATTAATGCTAGCTAAAATGAAAATTTAGAGGAACATGTTAGTACTGAAACTAACAACATAGAAGAACCTGAGCCTAGAATTAGTACTAATGCTAGTTCTAGTTTAAATAAGACTGACAAAAAGAAAAAGAGAATAGATGATTTACCTGAGACCTATAAACCAGAAGTCTTGTTCCCTTCAATCCTAGAAGTCAATTCTTCTTATATAAATCAAGAGGCATGCAATAAAAAATTAATAAAGTTATTTAATCAAGATCATATTAATTTATCTCCATAATTAAACTCACCTTTAGACACCCTCCTAGTACCCAGTGTATTAAACTCAACTTCTAACACAAAAACTCAATTCATGAGCATTTTAGAAGAATAAATAGGAGAAATTTTTGACAAACAAGAGTTTGAGAATGGGGCCACATCCCATCTTCCCATAATTCAAAATGAATATATCAATAAAGGGATCATAAACTATCTTCTTGAGATTGGCAATCTAAAACCATTGAAATTTGTCAATCCAATATTTGATATGGGATAGGTAAGCTACCTTGTGTCTGGCTGAAGACAGTAAACTTAGTGCTTGTTGGGAGGCAACCTAATATTTAGTTTTCTTACATCTATTTTTTTTTAGTTTATTTTTTTTAGATCATTTTGAATAAGTTAGAGGAAGAGTTAAATTTTCAAAGGCCCATGTTAGACCATGAGAACATATTGAGTCAGGTGTATTCTTTTCTATTCTTTATTATACCTTTTATTTTTTCTTCTCCATTGAGAATAATGTCAATTAAGTTATGAGGGAAGAATAATAAAAAAATTTAAAAATTTTTTTAGTCCTCGAAGAAGTTAGTATTTAGTATTTAGATATTTGATTATGCTTAAGAATTGAGTTGAACTAAGCAATTTTAAAAGAAAATTGATGCACAGATTAGAGAATTGGTGAGGCATTAAGGGACCAAGTATTAAGAGAATTCAATAAAAAATTAAATCTAGAATATAAATAATTTTTCTTTGAGTATTTCTAATTTTTTCAACTAGCATTAAAGAAAAGTTTACTTTTTATGGGCTTGTGTAGGATAACTATACATTTCTTCATATAAAAAAAAATATAAAATAAAATAGTTTTCAAATACTTTTCACTGAGTAACCGGACCTCTTTGTCTAAGCAAGCATTGAGATTTGCATCAAAAGGTGGGAAGGATGAAGAAGCTTATTGTAAAGCTAGTCTTAATTCGTAGCCTGTTTGATTCGAGCTAGTAAACTTTAGGGATATTTTATATCTAGTGCCCTAAAGCCAATTGGTTTGGGAGTCATTGGTCTAAGACTCACTATATTAATCAAATAGAAAACTTAAGGGATTAAGGCACTCAATAGTGGTACAATATTAAAAAAAAACTATTGGTTTTCTATCGAGTAATCAAGTCTTGTCGCCTAAGTAAGCAATAATATTCGCATCAAAAAATGGATAATGTGAATAAAAAATTCAATAAAAGAAGGATGGAAGTAGCAATACACTTATCCATATGAAAGTTTAGATAATTCAGAGATAAAGATAGAATAATTTAGAAAAGTTCTGAAAAGTTGAGTATTCTTCACTTAATTTTTATTTTGGTAAGTATTAATACCCCATTGACATACCTCATTTATGCTCTACTGAATATTAATGGCCATTTTGAAATTACTTATGTAAAATTTGAAACTCTAAAGTTAAAAGGTATCTAAAACTAAATTCTTTCTTTGCTCGAGGATGAGCAAAGCTTAAATTAGAGGGTGTGATAAGTTTCATAAATTCACCTATAAAAATAATAATTTATTAATTAATTTATATTTATTTTTAAGAATTAAATATTTTTATTATTTTTAGGAAATATTTCATCATTGGAAAGAGCTCATTTTTTTTGTTACAATGAAATAAGTTTGAAGCAAAACAGAGTTAAAATAGACCAAATATGAATTTTTAAAGAAAATAAAAAAAAATTATTAAAAAATAATTTGGCTCAACTGGCCAAGACTAGCCACCACATTCGGCTCAACTAGCACATCCTAGGTTAGCCAGCATGTCGTTCAAGTCGTCTTAGCCACAGAAGACTCCCGTTGGTCCATGAAATCAGGCATGGACCTCCAGCTCAAGAAAAGATACCCAATCAGAGGATGCCACGTGGTGGACCAAGACCGTTAAGAGGTTTATAGAAAATTTATTGCGATATATATGGGTAAAATGGTAATTTCATAGGGCATGGTGCGTGCTAATTGGTCTGATCTTCAAATGCGCTTAGTTCACGTGGTCAATGGGCATAGTAATTGCACCATCCAATGGTCCTGGTGGTTTGCGGTCTAGATCCAATGGCCATGGCTTTTTCCCATTTTGATTCGGTTTCCAATCCCTCATCTACGCGATCCGATGGCTCCAAATGCTTCAAAGCTTGATCCAACGGCAGGATTTCTTCTAAAATCAAATCCAATGGCTTCCATGTATTCCTATTTTGATTTGGTTTCAGACAAAGATCAGAGTGCGATCGAATGGCTGCATGCATCTCAAGCGATGATCAAATGATGGAGAAAGCTCCCATCGACGATCAAACACCCAAGCATTGATCTGATGGCCGAGATTCATTTGATTAAAGTGATCCAATGGCCAGAACTTAATCTGACCTGATTTGGACTTTTAAAACTTGATTTTTAGTATTTTTTGAACCATTTGATCAGAATTTGATGGCCAAAATTCAAGAAACTCAATAGAATTCATCCAGAAACTATTTTAATCCAATTTTTCATGGAATTTCTTTCATATTTGTCAATTAAACTCTTCTATAGTCCCATATTGCATACAAAGAAGATCTCCAACCCTCCAACACCTATAAATAAGACCCCAGGCCATCAAATTAAGTTGTCTTCGATCATGAAAAGCTACGATCCAGGGTGGGAGCCATGCTTGGGTTAGAGGCTACTTTAAGGCAATGGGTACTATGAAGAAGAGCTGGCTTCTACACTATCTCAACGCCAATGCCGATCCAAGATCAAGATCAGCTATTTCTTAGTTTTTATTTTATTTTATTTTTTTAATTTCATGTATTTAAATTTTGAATTATAAATTAATGTAGAATTTACTTTTTTGCTCTTTAAATTTCTTGCTCTTTATTTCTATTGTAAATTTAATTATTGCTCTTTATTTTATTGTAAGTAGATGCTAAGATCTAGGTTGTAGATCTTAGTATCCAAATTTTATTTTTATGCTCTTTAAATTTCTATTATTTAATTTTATGTAATTTCTATTTTTCAACTTTAATTTTTTTTTATTTTATAAAATCAAAGATTTCAGAACTAAAATACTGTCTTCTCTATGGATTCGACTCGATTCATTGCTTTCTAGCTATTTTTAATTAATTTAAGAAGTCAAAATTAAACTGATAAATACGGTTTCTTAATGACAACATCGTGCTCTTATTAGCAGATCTTGCCATAATCACATTACAAACTTATGCTAGACAAGTTTGAATAGTGGAAACTACTTGCCGCTCAACTAATTCAAATTTCTAGCCTAGAATAAGCAGTAGTTATCCCATGAATATGAGATCCCAGCATTGACCGACTTTGCATAGTGGCCGACCTTGAAGGTGGCCGAATTCCTTCATTCTCTCCTGATAATTATAGATCTTTCTAAACTATATCATGAATTTTAGCCAGACGAACTTGAACAATGAAAGAAGCAGCTATCTAACTAATTCCAATTCTTAATTCAGAGTAGGCAGTAGTCATCTCATAGATATGAGATCTCCTACACCATCCGATCTTGGCTTGTGGGCGATCTTGGAAACCAGCCGAACTTTCCTACTTTACTCGCAGATGGCATATCTCGCCAATCCCATACTAAAGACTTTTGCTGGATGAACTTGAGTCAGCAAGAGGACCTCACCATCAATATAAGTCCGATCTTTAATCTAGAATAAGCAGTGGCCACTCCGTAAGCAATGAATCTTGGTACTCCTCCATCCCAGCTTCAAGCAACCTTGAATATCCACCAAACTTCTTCAAGAGAATCTAGCTTCAGTCCTTATTGAAGAACCTGCCATCCTTTTTAACCTCCAGTCCTCTAGACCAGAGCATTCTTATCTACCTTCGACCAACCTTGAAGGCGGCTGAACTTTCGAGAGCAGTCAAGATAGCACCAACAGGATCCAAACTCAGAACCTAGTTGTGAACCTACTACCATCAATGTAAAGTCCAACCTTTGATGCTCAGTCTGTCTGATCTTTAGCTCCAATGATGGCAGGCATAAATGAAGCACTATCAAACTTGAAAGCCTTTGATCTTCTATTTGAACTCTAACAAATGAAATTTAACCGCTAGCAAGTCATGACAAATGACAACCTACTCTTTATAACAAACTCCAAGTGGCTGGAATGGCCTTTTGACATTTTGTTATGCCTGTTACTATCATTCTGTTATGGGCTCTATGTATAAAAGAAACTCTCCAGATACGTCTTCTTCTCTAAGCTCTAAGTTCTCCTCTCTACTTAGATCTCTTGTGTACTCCATTTTTGTTGGATAGGAAACTAACTTGATCATCAAAGAGTCCATATCGGAGCCAACTCCGACCAAGACTTCATCTTACAGGTCTCGTTGGTGAGCTTGTCTTTTCCAACTCCAATGAACTCCTGTGTCTGTCCATTTTTTGCACCAACAAGATTGACGCTAAAGGAAGGATCTCTGAGCTCTTATTTTAAAAAGAGTACCCAATAAATTTCTTCTTCTTTCTCTCTTCTACTTTTTTTCCTGATCTTTTCTTGTTCTAGCAAAATACCATCCAAGAAGGCTCCTTCTCGAAGATCCACCACCTCTATTGCTAGATCCAATCAGGAGCCAGCAGATTAGCTTGGTCCGACCCCATCTCCAGCACCTCAACCTCCTCCACTAGTAGTAGTGATGGATATGGAGCAGTTCAACCTACTAATGTAGTAAGTTAGGAGCCTTACAGAAGCAGTGCAGGCCATGCAGCAAGCTCTAGCACCAGCATCGTTAGAAAGACCATCATTGGAGCACCAAAATCCAGCACCAAGAAGGCCGCCCTAGGCAAATCAGCCAATAACCCTAGGAAGGAAAAAGTAAAGAGCAAAGAGCCCTGCTCTGAGCATGATTTTACCCTCAGAAGGACTCTACCTCTATTTATCTAGCTGCACTTTGACATCCATGATCGAGATGATACTCTCGATTAGAAGCTCCAAGAGATGAACTAACAAGTTAAGAAACTCTACCATGCTACCCCTATCTACAACGATGATACTTGCACCGACCCTTCATTCTCCATCCAGATCATGTAGGAGCCTATCTGAGCATATCTCAGATTAAGACCTCAAATCCCATTGACCACCTCGAAGCCTTTCGAACCATGATGCAACTTCGTGGTACACCAAATACCATTCTATGCCGAGCTTTTCCCTCCATCTTGAAGAAAATAGTAAGAAATTGATACTTGAGCCTCAAACTAGGTACCATCTACTCTTTTGACTAGTTGAGCCATCAGTTTGTGGCTCATTTTGTTAGCAGTCGACGTCAAAGATGAGGTTCAGACTCTCTCATCAATATTAAGTAGAAGAAAAGATAGTATATCCGGACTTATATCAGCAATTTCAATACTACTGCTCTGGAGGTCTGCAACTTGGATCAGTCTATTGCTATGGCCACACTAAAGAGCATCATTCTGAAGAATGATCTCTTCTTCTCCTTAGAGAAGAAGTACCTTCCAGATGTTGCCGACATGTTGGCTTAGGCTGAGGGCTATGCCTGAGCAGAGAAAGCTTTCAAGCTTCATGATGAAGAGGCTATAGGAGAGTGATAGGCAGGAGAATGTAGGAAGCTCGCACCTATGGAGAAGTCGAGTGAAGCTCGGCTATGCTTTAGAACTCCTCTAGAGCACAGACGGGCTCGAACTCCACCTCAAACTCATCGACCAAGAAGCCTGAATGAAAGGATATATAAAATTCTCCCTCCAGAAGATTCCACAACTACTCTTCCTTGAATGCTTCAAAGACTCAAGTACTGATGGAGATAAAGAAGCAACTACAGAGGCTAGAAAAGATGTGGTCTCACCCAAGCAAGTCCAACCCCAACAAATACTGTCTATACCACCATGACCATGATCACGATACTAAGGAATGCATCCAGCTCCAAGATGAGATTGAAGAGCTGATCAGACGAGGCCAATTGGATTGATTCCTATAACATCAGCCAGAAAAGGAGAAAAGATTGGCTAAGAGTCTTGCCGCAATCAAAACTACCTCAGAGGGATGAACCGCAAAGCGATCAGGTCCCACTTAAAATTATCAATACAATCACTGGGGAACATCGATAGGGGGAGAATAGTGGATTGGTAGGGTCGGTGAAGAAGTAGAGGACTGAGAAATCCATCGCTTTCACTGAAGAAGACACACAAAGGGTTCAATTTCTGCATAATGATACGATTGTAGTCACTTCGAATATTATTGATTATAATGTATTCCATGTTTTAATTGATAATGGAAGCTCTATCGACGTCCTATTTTATGATGTTTTCTCTAATATAACTATACCTGATAGTTGCTTAGGACCAATAAGCTCCCCATTGGTAGGGTTCACTGGAAATGCTATACTGATCGAAGGAATAATCACTTTACTAGTTGTGACAGGTCGGTACCCAAAATAATCCAGAGCCTTGGTTGATTTTCTAGTAGTGAAGGCTCTTTCTACTTATAATGCGATCTTAGGTTGATCTAGGTTGAATGCACTTCAGGCTATAGTATCAACTTACTATTTGAAGATGAAGTTTCTGATAGGATATGGGATCGGAGAGGTCAAAGAAGATCAGGCTTTGACACGTCATTGTTACACAATTACTCTGCAAGGAGGAAAATAATCAAAACTTTGTTTAGTGGATGGACTTGATGTATGCGATGACTTGATTGAAGAACCAGAGGAACCAATCGACGATCTTATTGTAGTTCCTTTAAATGATGGAAATGAGGACTATATGGTTCAGATTGACTGAAATTTGAAAGAAAAAGTCAAAAAGCAGCTTGTCACTTTCTTGCAGAGGAATGCAGATGTCTTTGCTTAGGTCCGTGTAGATATACTTGAGATTGATGCAGAAGTAATGAAATATCGTTTGACTGTAGATCACAAATATCAACCTGTGAAATAAAAAAAGCATAGCTTCACACTAGAGCGATAGAAGGTGATAGTGGATGAGGTGGATAAGCTCCTTAAAGCTAGTTCATCTAGGAGGTATCCTATCCAGACTGTATTGCAAATATGGTTCTCATCAAGAAAGCAAATGATAAGTGGAGGATGCGCATAGATTTCACAGATTTGAATAAAACCTGTCTAAAGGATAGCTACCTTCTGTCTAGAATTGATCAACTAGTGGATGCAATCTTGGACCTTGAGCTCCTCAGTTCATGGATGTTTTCTTCAGCTACAACCAAATCTAGATGGCTCTAGAACATAAGGAGAAAACTGCTTTTATTACTGACCATGATCTTTATTGTTATAAGGTTATGCCCTCTAGACTCAAAAATGCAGGTACAACCTACCAACGCCTGGTGAATAAGATCTTCAAAGAGTAGATTGGCCACAACATGGAGGTCTATGTAGATGATATGCTTATCAAAATTTGATCTTCAATAAATCATATTGCTGACCTAGAAGAAACATTCTGATGAAAAGCAAGTAGGATTTCTAGCTCTACTTTCAAAACTTTTTTGAAAATTAATTATAGCAAAAATAAAAATTAATCTAATTAATTTATAAAGAGCTATAGATCTGATCTACAAATTCTATATTATCAAGATCGAATATGATATACATGCAAGCTTTGAAATATGAAAATAAAATAGTTGCAAGTAGTAAAATAATTTTACTAATCTATGTGTTCAGAACACGTTATCTTGCACGGATAGATGAACTCCGCAATCGAATCACCACTGATCTAAGTACTAGATAGATCTGATCATTGTGATATAGCCACACACACATTTGGCCTCCAAGGATGGTCCACACAAGGTCTTGATCTCGATCAGCTCATCTCGAGTGCTAGCTCGATGAAGAACGCTCCTGACAGCTAGATCTGATCGAATAATTTTGATCTTCCTCCACTAAAATATTGGATGCTTTGGATCAGCAGGATGATTTGGATTAGTAGGATGGATAGAAGAGAGGATGAGGAAGTACTCAAAAAAATTTCATGAAGATCTAATGCTCAAATCTTGTGAAATCAGAATAGCAACCCTAGATCAAGATTTAGGGCAGCACAACACTCAAACCTTGGCGCCTAGTTTTTTCTCCTAATTTTTTCTTCTCAAATTTTTTTTATTATTTTTTTCAAGATATGGAAGGCCTCACAAACCAGAGGATAGGCATTTTAAAAAAATATCTCACCTAGAAAAAATTTTAGGAATTTTATATAGGGTGAATAAGTCAAGGTGGCATGTGCAAGAGTTGGGATGAAGTGGTTTGCTATTTGAATTCAAATCCCATTTGAATTCAAATTACAACCAGATCAAATCCATCCATTTAGGACGTGAGAAGGGAGGGAAAAATCCTTCTTTTGCATGGAAAAAAAATTCATGAGAACATATTTCTCATGATGAAAAAAAATGGTGCAAAGAGGTTGAGGTGGTATATGGAAGACTAGGTCAAACTAGTCTCATAATTATTCATCTAATTGAACCAACCCAATCTAAATTGGTTAGGTCTAATTAGATTAGATTAAGCCCAACTTATTTAGACTTAATTAGGGTTAGTTAAATTCTAATCAAATCAAAAATTAAATAAGCCCAATCCCTGATCAAATCAATGATCATACTTTCTAGGTGATTAGCTTATCTCATAACCTAATCAGATCAAATCCAACTGAATCTAATTCAATTGAACTTGATCCAAAAATAATTACTTAATCAAATTAAGTTAATTAGCAATCAAATCACTAATTAAATCTCTCATAAATATAAAGTCCAAAATCAGTGGGTATTCAGACAATAGAGTCCCATCAAAATGAAACTCTTGATCGAAGAGTCCCAAACCAATGGAACTCTTTATCCCGATGTCTGAAATGAGTGGAACTCATGATCATAGAGTCTAGACTCTCGATCATAGAGTTTTAGATAAGTAGGACTCAAAGTCCTAGTGTAGTAGGACTCTTGGTCGAAGAGTCCTAGTCCAGTGGGACTCTTGACCATAGAGTCCCAGTCCACTAGGACTCCTGATTATAGAGTCCCAAACAATCAGGACTAAGAGTCCTAATGCAGTAAGACTCTCAGTCGAAGAGTCTCAATCTAGTGAAACTCTTGACCATAGACTTTTAGTCCAGTGGGATACTTCATCAGCCATTAGATCAGATAGGAACCTCTAGTGTGTGTGATGCCGCAGGTTCGAACCTAAGCTGGTAGCACAGAAACCACTTTTTGTACTAATCGAAGTGACCATCTAGTAATGGTATCCGATGTCTGGATAGGTCGAATAGTTATAATCACAACATTCAAAACTTACGTGAATATGGTTATCGCATAATTCATCCTTTTGATCTTTATGTATGAGGATGACTCAGAGTTAAACTGTCAACCCTGAAAGATACATCCAAATTGTGTCTCAAAGCAATTAGCCCTGTGACTCCTCACTAGGACTACCCTAGCCAAGGATTTACTAAATTAAAATATAATTGAACATAGCTCCTAAACCAAAGTGGTCAATCCAATTTTGACTCACACACCGACTCCTCAAGTACTTGACTGTGCCTAGAAACCTTCGATAACTGAATTAAAAATTCAAGTAGTTCGGCATCAAAGCACAGTGAGTTGCTTGAAAGTCACTATGGTGATCTTAGATCAGAGGGACACTTATACCCATATTCCTATCAGAGTAAATCTTGATAGTAGAAAAGCTTCGAAGTTAGTCACATTCAGTGCAGACCTACATCTCACCTGCATGCCATACCATTGTCTACACACTCCTTGGTTAAGAGGACAATCAACTCATATGGTATATAATAACCTATACTCAATAAACATTGTCATCCTTGGTAACAACGTATCATTTGGTCACGAATAGATTTAAAGACTAAACGATAAATCCTCTTTTGTCAATTTTAAATAGTCCTAAGAACATCACCACAACACAGGAGTTCATTAGAAAATGTGAGATTTTATGATGATAAAATGCCAAAATAAATTTTATTTATTAATAATTTATATATAAGTATAAGAAATAGCATAACCGTCAATAGGCTGATGATTGGCTTTGGAACACTATTCCCAACAATCTTTCACTTGGACTAAAGCCAATTGGTGTAGTATATAATACCCATCTTCGACTTAAAGTCATCGAACTTCTTCACCACAATAGTTTTAGTGAATGGATCAACCAGGTTCTCCTTTCCATCGATCTTTTGAAGGTCGATGTTACCTCGATCCATGATCTTTTGGATAAGATGGTAGCGGTGCAGAATATGTTTCGTCTACTGGTGTGCCTTTGGTTCCTTCGCCTGAGCAATGGCTCTAGAGATGTCGTAGTAGATCAAAACTAGACCATTAAGGAAGGGTTCTACTCCGAGCTTGGTGATGAATTTTCTTAACTATACTACTTTTTTGGTAGCAACATACTCTACCTCGCAAACTGAGTTGGCCATAGTATGCTGCTTAGAACTCTTCCAGTAGATAGCTCCACCATTAAGGATAAACACATATCCCAACACACTTTTACTGTCATCTTGATCAGACTGAAAACTGAAGTCTATAAATCCAACAAGTCTCAGGTTCTACTCACCATAAACAAGCTACTAATCCTTAGTATTTCTCAAAAACTTCAGGATGGTTTTAACAACCTTCTAGTAGTTCTTTCCTGGATCAGATTGGTATCTACTCACTATCCCTAGTGAGTATGCCACATCTGATCGCGTACATGTCATGGCATACTTAATAGAATCCACTACTGAAGCATATGAAATTCTACTCATACTCTCTCTTTCTTGAGATGTTGTCAAAAAATTCTTCTTCAAGAGAGAAATTCCATGGCGTATCAGTAGATAGCCCTTCATGCTGAACCTCTTCAGCATAGTATCAATGTACGTGGACTGGGATAAGTCGAGCAATCTTTTAGATCTATCTTTATAGATCTTCATCCCTAGGATGTAGGTTGCTTCTCCCAAATCCTTCATGAAGAATTGTGATGACAACCAGATCTTTATTCCTTGTAATGCAGGGACATCATTTCTAATTAAGAGAATATCATCCATATACAATACTAGAGATACAATCACTAGATCATTAGCCCACTTGTATATGTAGGGCTCTTCTCCATTCTTAATGAAGCCATACGTCTTGATCGTCCTATCAAAATGTATGTTCCAACTTCGAGATGCCTACTTCAGTCCATAAATGGATCTTTGAAATACACCTTAGACTCATCTATGGATGTGAATCCTTTAGGTTGTATCATATACACCTCTTTTTCTAGCTCTCTATTTAAGAAAGCTATCTTCACATCCATCTATCAGATCTCAAAGTCCAGATGGACAGCTATCGTAAGTATGATCCGAATGTATTTGAGCATTGTCATAGGAGAAAATGTCTCATCATAGTCTATACCATAATATTAATGATACCTCTTGGCAACTAGATGGGCTTTATAGATCTCCACCTTCCCATCTGCATCCTTTTTTTCTTAAGGATCCACTTATACCCTATGGATTTTATCTTTTCAGATGGGTCAACCAATGTCCATACATCGTTAACCTTTATTGACTCCATTTCAAATTTCATGGCCTCAAGCCATTTCTCAGAGTCGGGTCTCTGCATTGTATCCATGTAAGTGATTAGATCCTCATCATTCTCATCAAGTTTGATAGGATCACCATCCTGAACTAAGAAACCATAGTATCTATTCAGTTGACGTGTACCAGATTGCCTTAAGGGTGCAGGTTCAATGGGCTCCAAATTTGATCTAATCAAATTCGATTTAGGTTCAACTACTTGTGTCAGTTTTTCTACCTATCGAACTTTCTCAAGTTCGACCTTAGAGGCATTAGTTCGTTCACCTAGGAACTTCTTTTTCTATGAAGACTGCCTTAAGACTGACAAACACCTTTTACTCATCAGCTAGGTAGAAGTAATATCATTTGGTCTTTTTGGATATCCTATGAAATAACACTTGTCAAACCTAGGTTCAAGCTTGTCCATTACTAAACATTTGACATAAGTCAGACACCCCTAAACCCTAAGATGTAAGAGTACTAGCTTACGTCCTATCCATATCTCATATTGTATTTGGAGATAGACTTACTCAAAATCCTATTTACAAGGTAACAGGCTAACTCGAGCACATATCCTCATAAAAAGATGGTAGACCAGCAAACCCCATCATGGATCGAACCATATCCAACAGGGTCTAATTCCTCCTTTCAGACACACCATTATACTGTGCTGTTCTAGGAGGAGTCTATTAGAAGAGAATTCCATTCTCTTCTAGATATGTCAAAAATTTACTGAAAAGGTACTCACCCTCTCGATCAGATTGAAGAGTTTTAATATTTTTTTTAGTTTATTTTTCTACCTCATTATGGAATAGTTTGAACATTTCAAATGACTTCGACTTATGCCTCATTAAATAGACATACCCATATCTTGATAGATCATCTATGAAGGTTATGAAGTAGAAATATCCATCTCTAACACTTGAACTCATGGGTCTACATACATCAGTATGTACTAGACCTAAGAGTTCACTAGCTCGCTCATCTTTTCTAGTAAAAGATGACTTAGTCATTTTATCAAGAAGACAGAACTCATAGATCTGAAGTGATTCACAATCATCAATTTCAAGAATTTCTTCTTGAGCTAACCTATTTATTCTGTTCTTGTTAATATGACCTAGCCTACAATGCCAAAAGTAGACTTCTAACACATTATCTAATCTAGGGCATTTACCGGAGGATTGAATCATGGTAACAGGCTATGATAGTAAATAAATACCATTATTCAATTATCCAACACAAATCATAACACCATTCAAAATGATATCATAAATTTTTTTATTGAAAATTGAAAACTATTCTTAGCTGAAAGGCCTACAGAAATAACATTTAATAAAAAATTTGGATAGAAGTAACATTCACTAAGAACAACTTTATAAGAATTGATTACAAGGTTCATAGTTCCTAAAGCTAAAACTGGAACTTATCTTCTATCTCCAACATTCAGGAACCTCTCATCTTCATCAAATCTTCTACTGACCTGTAAACCCTTCATCGAATTACAAATATGATAAGAGCTTCCAGTATCTAATATCCATGTAGTAATATCACATATTAAGAAGTTGCAAGGTGTTATCATATAATTACCTTACCTAGTAATAGCTTGCTTCTTCCTCGGCCTGTTCGAATCCAGGGAGGTAATGTACTGAGCATAATTCCTCTTCCAGTGCCCTTGGTTCTTGCAAAAAAAGCACTCTGCTTGGCTCTAGTCAGGCTTGTGCTTCTTGGTTTGACCCTATGCATTCATCGCGGCATGAGGCTACATCTTTTTATTCTTCTTCTTCTTGTTCTTCTTTTCTTTCTTAAAAGACTGATGACTAGAAGAAGACCCTCCCGCTACATTCACTATCTCCTTGTGGAGCTGGTGATCCTTCTCAATATTCTATAGCAACCCCAATAAACCATGATAGTTTACTACAGGCTTTGTCATTCAAAAATGAGTAAGAATAGGAAGGAAGGACTTGGGCAAAGAATTAAGGATTGCATCCTTCCCAAGTTGCTCATGCAGGAGAAAGCCTAGCTTACTCAGATGCTTAATCATCTCGATCATGTACAATATATGATTAGTGATTGAGGTCCCGTCCCTCATTTGAGCATTGAAAATGACACAACTAGTCTTGTGCCTCTCAACATCATTAGGCATGCCAAAGGAGTCATTCAACATTTGAAGCTTCTCCGGAGGTTGGGCATTTTCGAACCTATGGCTGAACTCGTTATTCATTTCTACCAGCATGATGCACTGAATGGTGCCATCATTGAGCCACTTTTGGTAAGTATCTCGGACTGCTCCTCTAGCATTCAGAGCTGGCTCCTCAGGTGCTGAATTAGTCAATACATGCAAGATCCTTTCATGCTCCAAGATGATTTTTAACTTTCGATACCAGCTATCGAAGTTGGGTCTTATTAATTTATCATTGTCTAACAACGATCAGAGCGACAAGGTAGTGGCCATTTCTGTATTAAGATAAACCAAACTAAATTAGTATATGAATTATTAATCCTAAAAACTTGGACTTTAGTCTAAAGGTCCTTCCACTATTTTATTTTAACTGATAGCCTCTATCTTCAATTTGAGAAATTACTTTAATTCCTTAGTGGACACTAAAATCCACATAGACTACACATGAACCCAACTTTGGTTGGTCAACCCATATGCATCTATGGGTAGGTTCATAACTAATTATTTCTCTAAACAACTTTTAGTATTTTAATTTTTCCCCGAGAACCTAATCAGTAGGCTTTGGCCTCCATTGAAAAGATCCGATTAGGTCCAACCATTAGCATGACCATATCTGGTATATCTGACCAACGAATGATCAGGTCCGATTTTGGCTAGGCAATCCAACCATCATTAGAAAGACACGATCAAATCATCATATTATGAATGATAATTTTATTAGTCAATAAGCACCAGGCCTTTGGGCCTCCAATGATTATTAAACTAATGGACTCATTATCACTCAACTTAATGGAAGGCTATGACTTAGTTATCATTTTATTTTTAAGGACCTAATAATTTTAGAAGATTTGGTTAACTTATTTTTAAAGAAAAGAAGAGAGAATTTACTAGCCAAATTTGATCCTCCCATTGACTTCACCAAGTTAGATAAAAAAAGGATCTAATTCAAGCCGACATTAGGAGCACCAAAATTAGTCACACTGATTAATTAATATGGGTGAGCCCAAATCACCAAGTGATCTAATCCAAATCTAACTCACTAGAATGGCTAGGTAAGTGAGATTAGTGAAAGGGATATGCCATTAATTCATTAAAGACCGAATCAGTGCGAATAGCTCCTAATTAAAAATCACTAATCTAGACTACTAGACTTACCTTAGACACCATCCAGTTTATTAGTTTCAATTTGACCAACCTAGCAATTTCTGGTTTGATCGCATAACCACGAATCAAGTCCATTTTGTCCTCATTAAAGGCATGGACTTGACCAACTACAACTATTGGAATTGAGTCTAAGGAGTCCTTGACCTAATCTAAATCAACATTTGGTTAGATTTGATTAATTACTCTAAATTTGTCTATTTTTAACTAATCTTAGGTCTAACCCAATTAATGGACCTAATTCATCTAACCTAATAACCCATATTTTATGATTAATGATTTAGGATTTTTAATTCATAATTCTAGATCCTAATTCAACATACTTAATTCTTAATTAAGTTTTTGGGCTGAGGGCTGGGGTTCAGTATTTCAAAAATATTTTTCAAAATTTTGAAAGATTCAATATAACTTAGCACTGTTAACCAAATAAGTCGACCTATTTCAAAAGTTAGCTCAGCTCATTTCACAAATAGTACTAGTTGTAGGTTTTAATCTAGATCTATATATAATACATAAAAAAATATGAATCAAATTAGATCTAATCTAAACTCTTATTCATGATTAAAAATTAGATTAAAATCATATAATCAAATCATAAAATTATTAGATCAAATCTAAAATTTTATGATTTAATGATCTAGATCAGCACGTACCAGGATAACTTACATTGTAGGGGGTAAACCCTATAGTAAGACAACCTATGGTCAGTGCAATTATATTATTTTATTTTTAAATCTAAAAAATTAGATTATTATTTAGATCTAATCTAAAAAATAATCTTAACATGCATATAAATCACATTAAATAACCTGGATTTTTTGATACCATTGATGAGAAGCAAGCAGGGTTTCTAGCTTTACTTTTAAAATTTTTTCAAAAATTAATTATAACAAAAATAAAAATTAATCTAATTAATTTATAAAGAGCTATAGATCTGATCTATAAATTATATATTATCAGGATCTAATATGATATACATTTATGCTTTGAAATATGAAAATAAAATAGCTGCAGGTAGTAAAATAATTTTACTAATCCGTGTCTAGAACACGTTACCTTACGTGGATAGACGAACTTATAAGCACACCAACTGGCATCACCTCTCTTTGATACCAATTAAAGTTCCATGATATCGCTCGAACATCAATCATCCTTAGCATTATAAGCCTCGATACCATGTTGTGGAAGCCCCAGATCTTTAGCACAGACCTGAAGAAACCTGTGACATTCTCTATGGGCAGCAAACCACCGATCCTCCATCTAAATCTATGAAGGAGTGCCTCCCTCCTTGGGCTTGAGGGAGACGGCCCCTTCTCTAGGGCTTCTTCAAGAACCCTAGGATGTTAACTTTAGAGAGAAGAGAAGAAGAGAGAGTTGAGGGAGAAAAGGTCTATATTCCATAGCATTTTGAAATTCTAATACAACCTATGTATTTACACATAGCCATTAGGCCCAACCAAAAAACTCCCCGACTAACCCAATACATGAAAGCACTCATCGAGCCCATGTACACTCACATCTCCCATGCTCTCATCCGCTGGATCTAGATCTGACCTATACATGAATTAGCCACCTAAAGACCTCTCAAACGAGGATATAAGACCCTAGGATCAACCCAGACCCTAGCCCAAAATAGATCCTCGCGTAACTCTACCAGTGCACTAAGCTGGCTCAGTCTCAGCACTAAGCCGGCTAAGTTCCACTGGGTTGGCTCAATCTAAAACTGAGCCAGCCCAGTTCTATGCCATGCTAGCAGTCCTGAACACGTAGCTCTCTATTTTACCTGTGCATTGAGACTTAGCCGATCCAATTTTGGACTGAGCCAGCTAACCTGCAGAAAATCTTCTTCCTACAGTCTTGATTCTTTGGCTTTGGTTTCTTACTCCATAAATTTTAGATCTTTGAAGCACCAATCAAACCTCTTAAGGCCCTCAATACCCAAACCTCAAGCCTGTGGAGAGCTACATACCACCTCACCTTAGGACAACTTCTGTCCTAGCCCTAGGACCACACCTATCCTAGCCTTCCTGGAGCCCTCACCCTGGCTCTGTCTGTGGGCTCCCAAGGCTTGGGAGCACCACACCACCTACAATCTCCACATTGGTATGCCCAAGCCTTGGTACACCTAGCAATATTCTCTTGCACGATCCTACTGTCCCTGCATATCCTGATAGCCCCTTGTGCTCACCTTGCCACTACCATTCTTCTTCAGCTGCTGAGCTTCCTTTGAGGCCTTCAGGATGACCGCCTCCACCACCGAAGTCCTTAGCTTGTTTCTCTACACCACCTTTGGAGTTGCAGGTATTCTTCTACTTGGCAGCTGCATCACTTATCCTGGACTTCCTTAGAGATCATGCAATGTTCCTTTACCGACACTCGCCGCATATCTTGATGCTCCACCTGACACTGTCCCCTCAAAGCTATGCCTATCTCCCTACACAATCCTCTCCACCTAGATCTATATAGCCCCGATACTAATGCTGGAATACCGGTCCTCCCTCTACACTCCTCTGCTCTGAACCCATGTCATAGCTTCCTCCACCCATGAAGCCACCTCTGTTCGGTGCTCTACTTGAAGCTGAAGTCCCCCTAATGCCATAGAAGCTAACTCTATCTTCGAGTCCCTCAAGGCCAACCATCCAATGCTGCACTGCTAGGCCAGTCGCTGTACCTCGAACACCATTGCTGCCCCTTCAAATCCTCTACACTCTGCAGACCTATTTGAAGCCATCTCGAATACCTCCACAATCTATGGGCACCTTTGAAACCCAAGAGCTCATCCAACTCTTCTGTATCCAGCGATTGAATCCTAGGGAATTCCACCCTAGTCCTTCTCTTCTGCCCCTACACTAGTCGTTGCTTCAGTTATGCTTGGAGAACCATCCTCCACCTGAACCATGACACTCTTTGGTGCTCCTACAGAAGAAATTTGATCCATGATACTCCCAATTTCCTGAGACCTCCTAGCACTCACTGAGACCCACACCCGATCTTCCTAAGATACCATTGACACTCTCTACTAGGATACACTCCTCGGCTGCTGCACCACCAAGCTTCTCTTAGCCCCGTGCCTCTAAGAAAGTGCTCCTGTAGTACTTTAGTGCTCCCTGACTCATCTTTGCACCGCTCTACAGCCATCCAGCCCTAACTTGCTAGACCACCATGGATCATCCATCTCTATCACTCCCAAGGCTTTGCAAATCCATGCTCTAATCAAACCACGGAATACATCTCCGACTACTTTCCTACCTTCCAGACATTGAAGGACGTATAGTTGCTTCTTGAGCCTTCCTTCAACCATTATCCCTTAGAAAACCTCTCTTCAACAGCTCCACACTGCCTATCTTTCTAGAGAATATTGATGCTCTCTACTGAGATACCTTCCTCGGCTGCTGCATCATCGAACCTCTCTCAGCCCTGCATCTCCAGGAAAGTACTACTGCAGCACTCCAGCGCTCCCTGCCTGTCACATAACCATCATACACCATGGCCTTTCCACCAAGACCGATCAGCAAATCATGCACCAAATCCTTCCACCCTAGAAAAATCCCTTCCCGTTAATCCTCTCAACCTCCACCTTTGACTCGCTGCTCTCGGTTGGCCAAACCACAGCAATAATAAAGATAGATTTGAGACATACTATGGAATCCTTGTGTAGATTTTTGATTTTACCTTGTACAACTTCTCCTTTCCTTCCATGTACCATCAAGCTCTGATACTAAATTATAAGCGCACCAACTGGCATCACCGCTCTCTGATACCAATTGATGTTCCATGATATTGCTTGAATGCCAATCATCCTTGGCATCACAAGTCCCGATACCATGTTGCGGAAGCTTCTGATCTTTAGCACAGACCTGAAGGAACCTATGATGTTCTTTATGGGCAGCAAACCATCGATCCTCCATCTGAATCTGTGATGAGGTGCCTCCCTTCCTGTGCTTGAGGGAGACGTCCCCCTTCTCTAGGGCTTCTTTAAGAACATAATGGGCATTAACTTTAGAGAGAAGAGAAGAAAAGAGAATTGAGGGAGAAAAGGTCTATATTCTACAGTATTTTGAAACCCTAATACAACCTATGTATTTGTACATAGCCATTAGGCCCAACCAAAAAACTTTCCGGCTAACCCAATATATGAAAGCACTCACCGAGCCCATGTACACCCATGTCTCCTATGCTCTCATCCTTTGGATTTAGATCTGATCCATACATGAATTAGCCACCTTAAGACCTCTCAAATCAGGCCTTAAGACACCTAGGATCAACCCAGATCCTAGCCCAAAACAGACCCTTGCGTAACTCTACCCGCGCACTAAGCTGGCTCAATCTCAGCACTGAGCCGCCAAAGTTCCACTGGATCGGTTCAGTCTAAAACTGAGCTAGCTCAGTTTTGCGCTGTGCCAGCCATCCCGAATGCGTAGCTCTCTATTTTTTCTGTGCACGGAGACTTAGCCCACCTAGTTTTGGATTGCGCTAGCTAACCTATGAAAAATCTTCTTTCTACAGTCTTGATTCTCCAGCTTTGGTTTCTTGCTCCACCTTGAATCCTAGGTCTCCGAAGCACCAACCAAGCCCCTTGAGGCCCTCAATACCCGAACCTTAAGTCCGTGGAGAGCTACATGCCACCTCCACCTTAGGATAACTCCTATCCTAGCTCTAAGACCACACATATCCTAGCCTCTCTGGAGCCCTCACCCTAGCTCCGCCCGTGGCCTCCCAAGGCTTGGGAACACCACACCACCTATAGAACTCCATAATCGAATCACCATTGATCTAATCAGTAAGAAGATATGATCATTGTGACATAGCCACACACTTGTTTGGCCTCCATGGATGGTCCACACAAGATTTTGATCCTGATCGGCTCCTCTTGAGTGCTAGCTCGACAAAGAACACTCCTGATAGCTAGATCTGATCGAACAATTTTGATCTCCCTCTATCAAAACTTTGGATACTCTAGATTAGTAGGATAGGTAGAAGAGAGGATGAGGAAGTACTGAAAAAATTTTTATGAAGATTTGATGCTCAAATCTTATGCAATCAGAATAGAAACCCTAGATCAAGATCTAGGATAGCACAACACTCAAACTTTGGCACCTAGTTTTCTCTCTCAATTTTTTCTTCTTAGATTTTTCTCTTATTTTTCTAAGGCTATGGAAGGGCTCATAGACTAGAGGACAGGAGTCTCAAAAAAATCTCACCTAGAAAAATTTTATATAGGATGAACAAGTCAAGGTGGCATGTGGAAGAGTTGGGATGAAGTGGTTTGCTATTTGAATTCAAATTGCAACCAGATCATACCCATCCATTTAGGATGTGAGAAGGGAGGATGTAAGCCTTCTTTTGCATGGAATAAAAATTCACGAGAACATATTTCTCATGAAGAAAAAAAATGGTGCAAAGAGATTGAGGTGGCATATGGAAGACTAGGTCAAACTAGTCTCATAATTATTCATCTAATTGAACCAATCCAATCTAAATTGGTTAGGCCCAATTAGATCAGATTAAACCCAACTTATTTAGGCTTAATTAGGCTTAGTTAAAGTCTAATCAAATCAAGAATTAAATAAGTCCAACCCCTGATCAAATCAGTGATCATACTTTCTTGGTGATTAGGTCATCTCATAATCTAATCGGATCAAACTCAACTAAATCTAATTCAATTGAACTTGATCCAAAAATATTACTTAATTAAATTGAATTAATTAGTGATCAAATCATTAATTAAATCTTTCATAAATATAAAGTCTAAATCCAGTAGGTATCTGTACAATAGAGTTCCATCAAAATGAAACTCTTGATCGAAGAGTCCCAAACTAGGAGAACTCTTGATCCCGATGTCTGAAACGAGTGAAACTCATGATCACAGAGTTCAGACTCTCGATCATTGAATCTCAGATAAGTAAGACTCAGAGTTCTAAAGTAGTAGAACTCTTGATCGAAGAGTTTCAGTCTAGTGGGACTCTTGACCATAGAGTTTCAGTCCACTAGAACTCCTGATCATAAAGTTCCAAACAACCAGAACTAAGAGTCTTAATGCAGTAAGACTCTCAGTTGAAGAGTTCCAATCCAGTGGGACTCTTGACCATAGAGTTTCAGTCCAGTGGGATTCTTCATCGACCATCAGATCAGGTAGGAACCTCTAGTGTGTGTGATCCCATAGGTTTGAACCTAAGCTGGTAGCATAGGAACCACTTTCTGTACTAATCGAAGTGACCATCTAGCAATGGTACCCAACATTCAGATAGGTTGAATAGTCACAATCATAATATTTAGAAGCTACGTGAATATGATTATTGCATAATTCATCTCTTTGACCTCTGTGTATGAGGATGACTCGAAGTTAAACTATTAACCCTGAAAGATATATCCAAATTATGTCTCAAAGCAATTAGCCTTGTGACTCCTTACTAGGACTACCCTAGCCAAGGATTTGCTAAATTCGAATACAAATGAACACAGCTCCTGAATTAGAGTGGTCAATCCCATCTTGACTTGTACACCGACTGTTAGATATATGTGCCCTAGAAGCCAGAATTGGCTGACACTTGTAATACACTTCTAGGGGCAAAATTATAATTTTGACTATAATCAATAAAATGGGTTATTTTCTATCACACCTATGAATTTAGTGTCTGTGATACATCCTTTGAGTTAATGGTAATGATAATTCATATTTTCAAGAGTTGAAAATTTAAGACATGAATAATCATTATTAACTCATAAACAGCTCCCGACCATAGGATCATCACGAGGATGGTGATTGATCCGGAAGGTTGGTGTACGAATCGCTTCTCTTTAGTAGATGAGTCTTGAGTCTACGGTGTGGAGACACCGGAGCGAGAGTATAGGTACTCGTTAGAGAACGAGGGCACTGAGCGTGACCACCTCGAGTAGTCATTAGGAAGTCTACCTTCTCATCAATGACTGACTCGATGCTGCAGTAGTGTGTCTGGTTCTTTGACTTGAGATGCATCGGCAGTTCACCTTGAGGGTGTTATAGTTTGACTACACCATTACTCGGTCTCCTAGCCATATGGAACCCTGAGGTGTATGTTGGCTATAGCATGTTCATTGTAGGAACTGGATTGCATCAAGATGGGATCTATCTACCTCGGTGGTAGAGGAGCAGCCCTATGATAATCATGAGAATCAAGTCCTGAAGCCCATGGCCATGGCAGAGTGAAATAATAGAAAGAGTTTCTATTTAGATTTTCACATTGGACTCGAATCGAATGATTATATCATATGACAGAGACTAGGGTTTGACGAGTTTACCTTAACCCTAATCTGATCGGGGCTCAAGATAGAAGAACTTAATCACACAGGTAGCTGCACCAAGAGGTTCGCATTCAGCTCTGATGGGTTGCCACCATATACTGCTAGGTGTCACTGGTGGATTTTGGGAGCAATTAGAATGATTTAGATGATCGATCATTCTAGCTGTTCGAATCAGAAGAGTTCTGATCCATCGAAAGGAGTTTCGATGATGTCTATGATAGAGATCATGACATATCCCATTACCATACAGAACTGAACCTAACTGGGTCACACAAACAAGGGTTTGAATCTGGTGATCATCAATTGAACTGATCTAGTTCAATTGATCTGAATGAGATTCAATTAGGTTCAAGAAAATCGTGCTAGCACTCGATTGAACCTAACGTTCTTCTTTTGCTATCATAAATAAGTTGTCCTGACTGAGCCAAAGGAGTTTGTGCTCAATCAGAGGCCTTCATATGGTCTAACTGGAGGTTGTCCAAGTTAGAGAAGGTTGTCTTATTTTATAAGACATGACCTGCCATTTTTGGTCACCTGCCATTTTTGGTCCTTTGACTTTGGTCAAAAGTTGACCTTTGACTGGTCAAATGTTGACCATAGACACTTTGACTTTTGTCCACGTGTCACGCACCTATTGGAGAATTGGTGGGGGCCTGTCCCCCTACCAGAACCTGGCAAGGAGGAGGGCGCACGCCACCCTAGGCGTGCGCCCAAGTTGGAGGCGCCTTGGAGTCCTTGTTGGACAAGGACTCCACCTCCCTTTTGGATTCCAATCAGAGTTCTACTAAGAATCCAGTTTGACTGGTCTTAGGCGCCCTCTAAGGAGGAATCCAGGGGACTCTATTCCAACCAATCAGATTTAGATCTGATTTCACAAAGGGTTGTGATTGGTTGAGAATAAGAGGAGTTGGATCACGCTTAGTCTATAAAAGAGACCCTGCGCCCAACTCAGATTAAGAATGCAATTGAATAGAGATTTCCCACGCCCCAAGGCTGCTTCTCTCCTCTTCCTCCATGCCTAAACTTCTCCTCCTTCTCCTCTCCACGTCCAAAAGAGTTTTGGATTTTGGTTGGTGCATTCCAGATCAAAAGAAAGGCGATCAAAAGAAGAAGGCTGCACTGCTGCAAAGGACGACTGCTGATCTTCAAAAGGAGTTTTGAAGATCCTCCAGATCAGATCCAGATCTAATTTTTGGAGACGTGATAGAGAAGAAGAGGATCTCCAGATCCAACCCGAGTGGATACCGGTAGAGGCCAGGCGCTTGCGTGGCTAGATCCAGAACCTTCCACTGCAATCAGGATCATCTACAGGGTAATAGGATTACCCAAATCAGGTAAATTAAATTTGATTTAATTTATATTATTTTATTTTATTTATTAAAATAATAAGAATCAGATCTAAAATATATCAAGATCTGATTGGGATCAAGAGAAAAATTTTTGAAATACATCACTTGATCTGATCAGATCTGGACGAACCTGGATCGGGAAATCAGGATTCCCTTCACCGACTTCTCAAGTACTTGACTGTGCCCAAAAATTTTTCATCACTGAATTAGAGATTTAGGTAGTCTGGCATCAAAGCACAAGGAGTTGCTTAAAAGTCACCATGGTGATCTCATGTCGGAGGGATATTTATACCCATATTTCTGTCCAAGCAAATCTTGACAATAGAAAAGCTCTGAAGTTAGTCACGTTCAGTGTAGATGTACCCCGATATCTCACTTGCATGCCATACCAATGTCTACACACTCCTTGGTTAAGAGGACAACCAATCCATATGGCACACAATGACCTACACTCGATAAATATTGTCATTCTTAGTAACAACGTATCATTTGATCGTGAATAGGTTTAAAGACTAAATGATAAATTTTTTTTTGTCGATTCTGAATAGTCCTAAGGACATCACCACAACACAGAAGTTCATTAAAAAATGTGAGATTTTATGATGATAAAATTTTAAAATAAATTTTATTTATTAATAAATCATATACAAGTACAAGAAATAGCATAACCATCAACAAGCTAACAATTGGCTTTGGAACACTATTTCCAACACATTTAACATGCTTTGAAAGTACAAAATGAAGCTGAACTCAACCAAATATGCTTTTGGAGTGACTTTGGAGAGGTTCTTAGGATTCATGATATCGAGGCGTGGCATTGAAGCAAATCCAGAAAAGATCCAAGCCATCTGAAAAATGACTACCCTAAAGAAAATAAAAGAAGTTCAATGCTTAATGTGAAAGATTGCAGCTCTGAATCGCTTCATTTTGAGGTCGGCGGAATATTGCATACCCCTCTTTCAAGTACTTAAGCTGCTAAAGAACTTCTCCAAGACTCCTATTTGTTAGCAGGCATTTAAGAAATTAAAGAACTAAGCTCATCTCTCCTCCTTGCCAAGCCTGAGCTAGGCGAAGAGTTATTCTTGTACTTAGCGGTATCTCCCGCAGCCATTGGAGCTATCCCAATTAGAGAAGAGATGAAAGTTCAAAAGCCAATCTACTACATAAGCAGAGTTTTGAGGGATGCAGAAATAAGGTATACTAAATTGAAAAAGCTAACCTATGCTTTGTTGATTTTAATCAGGAAGCTTCGACCATATTTCTAGGGACATATAGTGACACTCCTTACTGATCAACCTATAAATGCAGTTCTTCATCGACTAGATACCTCTGAAAGAATAGCAAAGTGGGCAATTGAGCTCACTAAATTTGACATCAGGTTTCAACCTCAGCCATCTATCAAAGCTCAAATACTGATCGATTTTATGGTAGAATGCACCATCTCTGATCGAGCCAAACCTGAACAGTAGGAGGTTGGCACTTCTAGTTTATAATCGAGCTCCCCTAAAGAGAAAATAGACCTCTCTAAATATTTTTGGGCTCTTTATGTTGATGGTTCGTCCAATGCTTCTGGAGCAGGCGTGGGCTTAATTCTTATCAATCTGGAAGAAGTTATTATTGAATATGCTCTATGCTTTGAGTTTTTTACAACTAACAATGGAGTAGAATATGAAGCTCTGATTGTGAGACTAAGAATAGCCAAAGAATTAGGGACAAACCCGGTGAAGGTCTACAGTGACTCATAATTGATAATAGGGTAGGTTAATGGCGCCTATGAAGCTCAGAAAGAAAGTATGAAAAAATATTTAAAAAAGATGAAAAGTCTAACCTTGACCTTCAGCAGCTTTGACATTCAGCAAATCCCAAGGGCAAAAAATTCTAGTGCTAACCTTCTGTCCAAGCTGGATACTTTGGCTCTGAATGAGCTGCCCAAGTAAGTTTTTTTTGAAGTTCTTTAACACCAAAGTTTAGAGGAATCTCAGACAATAATGCAGGTGGATCCTAAGCCCAACTGGATTGACCCGTTAATTCTATATGTCAAACATGGCATCCTCCCTGGAGATCCTAAAGAAGCTCAAAAGTTGAGAAATCAGGCCTCCTGCTATGTCTTATATGAAAATACATTATATAAGAGGTCTAACTCCTTGTCACTTCTCAAGTGTCTCCGACCATCTAAAGCTGATTACGCTCTGAGAAAAGTTCATGAAGGAGAATGTGAAAACCACCTTGAAGCTAGATCATTATCATACAAGCTGCTTTGACAAGGATATTATTGGCCAACAATGCAACAAGATGCGATTGATTATATAACAAAATGTGATCGATGTCAAAGAAATGCAAATATTCAAAGGCAACCAGCTTCCCAGCTCACACTTTTAAGTGCTCCATGGCCTTTTGCATAGTAAAGAATATGCATACTTGGGCCGTTTTTCATAGCATCTAGATAGAGAAAATTTTTCCTGATAGTAGTGGACTATTTTACTAAGTAGGTTGAGATCGAACCTTTGGCAAAGATCATTAAAACTAAAGTGCACGACTTCATCTGAAAGTCAATAATATGCAAATTTGGCCTACCATGAACCTTAATCACTAACAATGGATGCCAGTTTGTAGGGGCAAAGTTTGCTGAATTCTTTGAAAATTTCAATATTTTCCATCATTCACATATATGGCCCATCCTCAAATGAATGGTGAAGCTGAAGTGATCGTCAGAACTCTATTACAAGAAATAAAAGCAAGGCTTGAATGGACAAAAGGAACATAGGTGGACAAGCTTTATCATGGGCTCTAGGCTTATAGAATCAATCAGAGGTTGCCAACTAGATAGACTCCATTTGCTTTGGCTTTTGGGACTGAAGCAATCATACCAATTGAACTTAGACTTCCCCTCGGTATGAGTTGAAGGCATCAATGAACAGAATAATTCACAGGATCTTAGGGCAAATCTCGACCTACTAGAAGAAAAATGGGAGAAAGCCCAAATCTAAATAGTGGCCTATAGGCAGAAAGTGGCTCGATATTATAATTCCAAAGTCAGGAGCAAAACATTCAAGTTAGAGATCCGGTGCTGCATCAAGCGGAAGTCTTTCAACCACAAAATCAAAACAAGCTTGCTCCAAACTGGAAAGGCCCCTATGAGGTTGTAGAAATTATCCGACCAAAAATTTATTATCTGAAGGAGCTTAGAGGGGTAACACTCCCATGACCCTAAAATTCAAAAAATTTATGAATATATTATCAGTGACTTCACTCCAATAAATTTTTTTATTTTAATATCCCTATTTTTGGAGCAAATTAAATGATGGCAGGAAGTTATTCAATCGAACTTCATTCTTAAATGAAGTAGAAGGCCTTCAATTCTTAAACAAGAGGTTATAACCTCATCTTAACAAGGGTGAAGGCCTTTGATTCTTAAAAAGAAGACTAACCTCATTTTAATGATGGTGAAGGCCTCCAGTTCTTAAATGAGAGGTAATGAGAAGAGGCCATCATAATGGTTCTTTTGTGCCCTAGCAACCTTATTAGGAATAGGAGGTGGATCTCATCCTAACAAGGATAAAAGCCAACCACGTTAGGAATATGAGGTGGACCTCATCTTGACACGGGTGAGGATCCTTATGAGGAATTGAAGGCCTCCGATTCTTAAACAGGAGGTAACGAAGAGAGGCCCTCTCAATGGTCCTTTTGTACTCCAACAATTTTGTTAGAAATAGGAGGTAGACCTTAATAAGGATAAAAGCCAACTACATCAAGAATAGGAGATGGACCTCATCTTGATGTGGTTGAAGATTCTTACGAGGGATTGAAGGCCTCCAATTTTTAAACAAGAGGTAATAGAAAGAGGTCCTCTTAATGATCCTTTTGTGTCCCGACAACCTTATTTGGAATAGAAGGTGGACCTTATCCTAACAAGGATAAAAGTCAACCACATCAGGTGTTAGATATATGTGTGCCCTAGAAGTCAGAATTGGCTGATACTTGTAATACACTTTTAAAGGCAAAATTATAATTTTGACTATAAATAATAAAATAGATTATTTTCTATTGCATAAGTGTATTTAGTGTTTGTGATACATCCTTTGAGTTAATGATAATAATAATTCATATTTTCAAGAGTTAAAAATTTAAGATATGAATTTTCATTTATTAACTCATAAAATGCTCCCGACCGTAGGATCATCATGAGGATAGTGATTGATCCAAAAGATTAGTGTACAATCACTTCTATGTAGTAGATAAGCCTTGAATCTACCACGTAGAGACATCGGAGCGAGAGTACAGATACTCATTAGAGAATGAGGGCACTGAGTGTGACCACCTCGAGTAGTCATAAGAAAGTCTACCTTCTCGTCGATGACTGACTTGATGATGTTATAGTTTGACTACACCATGATTCGGTCTCCTAGCCATTCGAAACCCTGAGGTATATGTTGGCTATATCATGTTCATTGTAGGAATTAGATTGCACCAAGATGGAATCTATCTACCTCGGTAGAAGAGGAGCAGCCCTATGATGATCATGAGAATCAAGTCCATAAGCCCATCGCCATGGCAGAGAGTGAAATAATAGAAAGAGTTTCTATTAAGGTTTTCACATCGGACTTGAATCGAATGATTAAATCATATGATAGGAATTAGGGTTTGATGAGTTCACCTTAACCCTAATCTGATCGGGGCTCAAGATAGAAGAACTTAATCACACAAGTAGTTGCACCAAGAGGTTCATCTTCAATTTTGATGGGTTGCCACCATATATTGCTAGGTGTCACTAGTGGATTTTGGGAGCAACTAGAATGATTTAGATGATCGATCATTCTAATTGTCTGAATCAGAAGAGTTCTGATCCATCGAAAGGAGTTTCAATAATGTTGATGATGGAGATCACTACATGTCCCATTACGATACAGAATTGAACCTAACTGGATCACACAAATAAGAGTTTGGATCTAGATATCATCAATTGGACTAACCCAGTTTAGTTGATTTGAATAAGATTCAATTAGGTTTAAGGAAATCGTGCTAGCACACGATGGAGCCTAACATTCTCCTTTTTCTTATCATAAAAATTATCTCGACTAAGCCAAATAAATTTATGCTCACTCTGGTACCTTTACCTGATCTGATTAGAGCATGTCCAAGTCAAAAAAGAGTTATCTTAATTTATGAGATAAATTTAAGATAACACCTGCCATTTTTCATCACCTGCTAATTCTTGTACTTTAACTTAGTCAAACATTGACCTTTGACCCTTGGAAAGCTGCCCATGTGTCATGCACTTATTGGAGAGTAGATAGGGGCTTGTCCCCTCTCTGGAAATTGAAAAGAAGGGGGTGCATACCTAGGATGGCATGCGCCCATGGATAGGGATGCCTGGAGTCCTATACGGATGGGACTCCAAGTTGCTTCTTGGATTCAAACTAGGTGACCGTCACCTATAGACTTTGACCAGTCTTAGATGCCATCTTAGGATGAATCTGTGGGTCTCTCATCTAATTAGATCAAGTGATATCATCACACTAATCAGATTTAGATCTGATTAAATGAAGCAACGTGATTGGCCGGGGTGATGTGGCATTGCATGGCGCAGTAGGGTCTAAATGAAGACCTGTCTGCACCCACTTTTCATTGACTTCTCTCCTAGCCATGCCCCAAGGCTGCCCCTCTCCCTCCTCCATGCCACCTTTTTCATCCTCTCTCTCCTCTCCACGTCCAAGGAAGTTGGGCCTTCATATTAGTGCAATTTAGGCAAGAAAAGATTGATGAAAAAGGAAGAAGGCAGCACTGCTGCAGAGACGACGGGTGATCTTCAGAAGGAGTTTTGAAGATCCTCCAAATTAGATCTAGATTTGATTTTTATAAAAATAAAAAGAAGAAGAAGATCTCCAGGTCCAGCCTGAGTGGATACCGATAGAGGCCAGGCGCTTACGTGGCTAGATCCAGAACCTCAGGTAATCAGCAAGATCATCAACGAGTAATCGGATTACCTATATCAAGGTAAAAGTAATTTAGATTTAATTTAATTTAATTTTTTTATTTATTAGATTATAAAATTAGATTTAAAAAGTGTCAGATCTGATCGGAATCTAAGAGGTGATTTTTGAAATATGCCTCTCGATCTAATCAGATCTGAACGAACCTGATCCGAGAAATTCATGATTTTTCCTTCAACTGGTATCAGAGCCAGGTTCTAATAAAATTTATTTAAATATAATTTAATATAATAAATTTATGATTTTAGATATCACATGAGATATGATTAGATCTAAAATTAGAAAATTAGAAAATTAAAATCAATAAATCTAGATCTAGAATGTATGAGATACATAACTAGACTAGGAATAGAATTGTTCTATGTGTAGCCTAGTAGAATCATAATTTTAATTTGATTAAATATGATTTTAAGATCTATTTATTTTTTATTTTTTGATATTATAAATGTTATAATCAGATCTAAAAATATAAAATAAATTAAACTTAATTTATTCATATGAGATATGATAGTTGCATGTTTAGACTAGTTGTAGAATAGTTCTACAAAAGGGTCTAGAATAAATTTTATTTGATATGATCAAATTTAAATTTAATTTTTTAGATGATTATGAGATAATTTAGATATGAAAAACATGCATGCATGATACATGAGATGTATGCAAAATATGTTTTAATTAGATCAATTTTCTTATATGAGATATATGCTTAGATCTAATTAGTTTTTGTAGATTAGTTGTATTTCTGATTAAGGCATTCCCCTTGGCTGTTTGGTCATAAGAACAAAGTAGGGCTTAAAGACCCTCTCATCCCATTCAATGGAGTGTTCTTATGATGTGTGCGGGTGCTGCGTGTTCGTCCTTAATTAGAATTGAAAACTTACTTTCTACAAAACCCTAGATCCTGAAATCCTAGGATCTTATTTGCATGTTTTCTTTTTGAATCCTAAACTTAATTAAGAATTAGGAATATGAAATATATTAGGTCTAAAATTGAGAATTTTCAAATTTAAGACATGTTCATAAAAATAGGTTTGGGCTTGGATAGCTTAATTAGGTCTAGCAGTTGATCAAACCGAATCAAGAGTTGGTTAGATGGGATCAACAATGCTTATATTGACCAGCCTAATAGAATTAAGTCTGGGTCAAGATCAAGTCACGCGAGTGATCGATCAAGCTAAGATCTAATTAGGCTCAGTGGTTAGAGTCTGGATTATAGGCTAATCCGATTGGTTCTGGCTCAATAATTTGGTGTCTAAGGTAAGTTTGGCAAATATGACCGACTAGTTTTTAATTAGGAGCTACTCAATTCGAATGCATTCTTATCGAGTTAATGGCATATACCTTCCACCGGTCTCACTTACCTAGCCATGTTTGTTGACTCAGTTCTGATCTGAGGTGGTCAATAATTCGAGCTAACCCATGCCACTAGGTTAGTCATAATGATTATGATTATGTCAAGTCTAGTTTAATGAGACCTAAATCAAATCTCCCTAAGAAAAGATTAAGTCTAAGATCTTCCACCATTGTAGATGTGCGGGCCCTTTTCGGGGTTGATTATTCTCGACTGGTTAAAGAGGCTCAGTTGCATTGGGAAGATGCAACCATGTCTATTAGG
>QRFJ01005093.1:0-68060 GCA_006176705.1 Cocos nucifera | reverse complement strand
CTCCCCACTTGTCCTAAAGCCAATTGGCTACAAGTCTAAGTCCCATCTTCTCAAGGTGGGCTTCGATCTTCTGCTGGCCCAACGGCTTTGTAAGTGGGTCTGCCACATTATCTGTGGAGTTGACTCTCTTGACCTCAACGTAACCTTTCTCAAGGTAATCGCGGATGAGATGATATCGCCGCTCAATGTGCTTGGACTTCTGGTGAGACCTCGGCTCCTTAGCAAGGGCTATGGCGCCATTGTTGTCGCAGTAAAAGAGGAATGGCATCTGATGGCATTACTCCAATTTCTGCAGCAAACTTCTTGTATACCAGAATGCTTCCTTTGCAGCCTCTGATGCAGCTATATATTCTGCTTCCATGGTGGAATCTGCTATCACAGTTTGCTTGGAACTCTTCCAGCTGACAGCTCCACCATTGCACACAAACAGACTTCCAGATGTCGACTTTCGATCATCTATATCGGACATGAAGTCCGAGTCTGTGTATCCCTGAACTTGGAGTTCTCCATTACCAAAGACCAACATCATATCCTTAGTTCTTCTCAAGTACTTAAGGATACATTTCACAGAAGTCCAGTGTTCTTCACCTGGATTTGACTGATATCTGCTTGTGACACTCACAGCATGGGCTATATCAGGTCGTGTACATAGCATGGCATACATGAGGCTCCCTATTGCAGAAGCATAAGGGATCTTGCTCATGCGTTCTATTTCCTCAGGTGTGCTGGGGCACATCTTCTTGGAAAGATGAATACCATGTCTGAAGGGTATTAATCCCCTCTTAGAGTTTTCCATACTAAACCTCTTTAGTACTTCCTCTATGTACATCTTCTGTGAAAGTCCTAGCATCCTATTCGGTCTATCCCTATAGACCTTAATTCCTAGAATAAAGGATGCTTCACCTAGGTCTTTCATGGAGAATTCCTTAGACAACCACATCTTGACTGATGTCAACATGGGAATATCATTCCCAATAAGGAGGATGTCATCCACGTACAATACGAGGAAGACAACAGCGCTCCCACTGACCCTTTTGAAAACACACATGGTTCCTCTTCATTTTTGATGAAACCAAACTTTTTGATCACATCATTGAAACGAGTGTTCCAGCTCCGAGATGCTTGCTTAAGTCCATATATGGACCTTTGCAGCTTGCAAACCTTGTGATCAGTATCACTGGATGTGAAACCTAGCGGCTGTTCCATATAGATATCTTCCTCAAGATATCCATTTAGGAATGCCGTTTTCACGTCCATTTGCCATATTTCATAATCGAAATAGGCTGCAACAGCAAGCAATGTGCGGATGGATTTTAGCATAGCTACCGGGGAAAAGGTATCCTGATAGTCAATGCCTTCACGTTGACTATAACCTTTTGCCACCAGTCTAGCCTTGAATGTCTCCACATTCCCATCTGCACCAATCTTTCTCTTGAAGATCCATTTACACCCAATAGGTACTATACCTTCTGGTGGATCTACCAAGGTCCAGACTTGGTTTGAGTGCATCGAGTCGAATCTCTGACTTCATTGCCTCAAGCCATTTCTCGGAGTCGATATCTGATATCGCCTCGTTGTAGGTTTTGGGATCATCACCATGAGCACCATTACCTATGAGGAACATTTCCTCTACATCCTCTGAAATAATACCTAAGTATCTTTCAGGGGGACGGGAAAACTCTTTCCGATCTACGAGGTGGAGGAGGTAGTGTTCTTATTGGCTCAACCTGATTTGGTTCCACTTGGTCCTTAGCTCTTTCTGCTTGTGAGACTTTCTCATCAAGCTTAATCTGCTTTCCAATGCCACTATCTTGAATAAACTATTTTTCAAGAAATATGGCATGTCGACTCACAATCACATTGTGGTCTTCTGGAATGTAGAAATAGTATATCCTAATGACTCTTTAGGATATCCTATGAATCGAGCTCTAAAGGACCTAAACTCTAACTTGTCCGCTTGTTGTCTTTTGACATAAGCCGGACAACCCCAAATTCTGAGATGACTCAGACTTGGTTTCTTACCGTGCCATATCTCATACGGTGTGGTAGGAACGGTTTTAGAGGGAACCCTATTCAGTAAATAGATTGAAGTTAATAATGAATGTCCCCAAAGAAAATCTGGGAGGTCTGTGAAGCTCATCATGGATCGAACCATATCCAATAGAGTCCGATTTCTCCGTTCTGAAACCCCGTTGAGTTGAGGTGTTCCTGGTGGAGTCCATTGAGAGACTATGCCATTTTCCTTAAGATAGTCTAGGAATTCCCGGCTAAGGTATTCACCTCCTCGATCTGATCGAAGAACCTTAATGGGTTTTCCAGTTTGTTTTTCTACTTCATGTCTGAATTCTTTGAACTTTTCAAAAGGCTTCAGACTTGTGTCTCATAAGATACACATACCCATACCTAGACAGATCATCGGTAAAGGTAATGAAGTAGACAAAATTGCCTCTAGCCGGCACATCGAATGGGCCGCACACATCAGTATGTACTAGGGCAAGGAGATCTGTGGCCCTCTCCCCATGTCCAACAAAAGGGAGTTTAGTCATTTTGCCTTGAAGACAAGATTCACAAGTTGGATATGACTCAAAAGTCAATGGACTCAATAGCCCATTTTTCTCCAATTTGTTAATCCTATCTTCTGCTATATGACCTAATCTCAGGTGCCATAGATATCTGTCGTTTGGACTATCCCTAGGTCGTTTGGCATTCACGTTTTGCTCGATAGTTAAAACAGGTACATCAATATGCAACTGATAAAGACCATTAACAAGGAAACCATTTGCAATTTTATTTCTTTCATAAAGAATGTTACAATGGTCCTTAAAGAAGGTGATCACATAACCTTCTTGTGCTAAGCATGAAACAGAAATCAAATTCCTGCTAGCTGCAGGCACATAATAACAGTCTTTTAAAACTAAGTCTAAACCAGATGGTAATCGCAGAGGGTATGTTCCCACGGCTACTGCAGCAACTCTTGCTCCATTACCGACGCGTAGGATCATGTCTCCATCCCTCAGCCTCCTGCTATCCTCAAGACCCTGCATAGAAGTGCACAGATGAGCACTAGAACCAGAGTCAAGCACCCAACTGGATGCAGAAGAAACCGTAAGGTTAGACTCAATAACGAGCATACCTCCAGAAGGACCTTCCTTCTTGTTCTTTAGGGTGGCCAGGTAAGTAGGGCAGTTCCGCTTCCAATGGCCGTCGCTGTTGCAATGGAAAACACTTTCCTTTGCCATCGACCTTCTTCTTCGGTTCTGCCTTCTTCTTCTTTGATCCTTCTACCTTTTGCTTTTTCACAGACTTCTTTTTCTTTCCATAAGACTTTCTTTTGGAAGAAGTCCGTTTCCATAGCAAGAACTGAGCCTTTAGAACCTTTCATAGAAAGCTCAGCGGTAACCAGCATATTCATCAACTCGGCCAAGGAATTTTGAAGTTTATGCATGTGGTAATTCATGATGAATTGCCCATATGCATCAGTCAAGGATTGCAGAATAATATCGTTCTGCAGATCCAAGTCCAACTTCACACCGAGCTTCTCAAGCTCTTCCATGTCCTTGATCATTGTCAGACAGTGATCTTGGACTGACTGCCCATCACGCATCTTAGCCTTAAAAAGTCATTTTGTGACTTGATATTTGGCTGCGCGACTCTGTTCACCAAACATCTCCTGCAGGTGAGCCAACATTTGGCGAGCAGTCCCGATATCTTCATGTTGGCGCTGGAGCTCATCAGACATCGAGCCCAACATGTAGTATCTGGCCTTATTGTCTTCGTCAATCCATTTTTCCAGAGACGCTCTCTGTTCAGTGGATGGACGAGCTGGTAAGGTGGGAGGGTCCTGGTCCAAAACATGTGTTAACTTCTCTGAACCCAAAACAATTTTGTAGTTCCTGAGCCAATCTTTATAATTGGGTCCAGTCAGTCTATGTGTGTGTGTCTAGGATACGTGCCAGTGGGTTGGACGCAGACATTTTCCTGTAGAGAGTCAAAGATTCTAGTTAGATACTGTAATTTTGACTTGACCAATTTGTTTAGGGATTTTATTTTTAAACAAATTAGCTCCCACTATTTTCTCGGATCCCTACACTCCCTCTGTAGAGATGCGAAAAATCTCCGCGATTGATGATTTCTAGTGGGTGGTGCGGTCTCACCAACTGACTCATCACCTCACCTAACAGTTATTGGTGATGGGTTAGCCAATGAGTGAACAACTCTTGTTCAATGATTCTCTAATCATGGTGCACCCAAACTTGGTCTCTAATTCATGAATCTCACCGTATCCGGAATATTGATCCACTCCTTAGTTAAGTCAGACCCACCATTTGCATAGACTGGGTTCCTAATTGGGTCTCTCACCGTATCCGGAATATTGAGCCCAACTCATCCTCCAGCCCATAGCATCCAATGCCTAATAGACATGGTTGCGTCTTCCCGGTGCAACTGAGCCACTGTATCCAGCCGAGAACAATCAACCCCGGGAAGGGCCCGCACGTCTACAATGGTGGAAGACCTCGGAGACTTAATCTTTTCTTAGGGAGAATTGATTCAGGTCTCATTAAACTAGACTTGGCTTAGTCATAACAATTATGACTAACCTAGTGGCATGGGTCAGCTCGGATTATTGACCACCTCAGATCAGAACTGTGTCAACAGATATGGCCAGGTAAGTGAGACCGGTGGAAGGAATATGCCGTTAACTCGCACAAGAACGCATTCAGGTCGAGTAGCTTCCAATTAAAAACCAGTCGGTCGTCTGTGCCAAACTTACCTTAGACACCAAATTGTTGAGTCAGAACCAATTGGGTTAGCCTACAATCCAGACTCTAACCTCTGAGCCTAATTAGGTCTTGCTTGATCGTGACTCGATCTTGACCCAGACTTAATCCTATTAGGCTGGTCAATTTAAGCATTGTTGATCCCATCTAACCAACTCTTGATTCGGTTTGATCAACCGCTTAGACCTAATTGAGCTACCCAAGCCCGAACCCAGTATTATGAATATGTCTTAGATCTGAAAATTCTCAATTTTAGACCTAATTAATATTCCATAAACTTAATTCTTAATTAAGTTGGGTTCATAAACAAAATATGCACAATAAATCCTAGGGTTTCAGGATCTAGGGTTTTGCAGAAAGTAAGTTTTGGGTTTCTGATTAAGGACGAACACGCAGCACCCCTACACGTCATAAGAACACCCCATCGAATGGGAAGAGAGGGCCTTTAAACCCTTCCTTTAAACCCTTCTTCGTTCTTATGACCGGACGGCCAAGAGGAACGCCTTAATCAGGAACATGTAAATCTACAAAACAGTTATAGATCTATATCATATATCTCATATACAAATTTAGATCTAATCAAGGCATATTTTGCATACATCTCATGTATCAAATCATGCATGTTTTCAGATCTAAATTATCACATAATAATCTAAAAAATTAGATTTAAATTGATCTAATCAAAATAAATTCTAATCTAGACAATTATGTAGAACTATTCTACAACTAGTCTAGTCATGCATCTATCATATCTCATATGATATTTAAAATTAAATAATTTTTATTTGCTGTTTATCAGATGTTATTATAACACTTATAATATCAGAAAAATAGTAAATAAGAAGATCTAAAATATGATTTAATCAGATTAAATCAAAGACATGCAAAAACTATTCTATAGAACTATTCTATTCTAGAACTAGTCATGCATATCTTCATGTTCTTAGATCCAAATCATTTAATTTTAATTTTTTCTGATTTCAGATCTGATCACATCTCATGTGACATCTGAAATCACTTATTTTTTAATTAAAATAAAATTAAAATCAGATCTAAACAATTTTAGAACCATGGCTCTGATACCAGTTGAAGGGAAATCCTGATTTCCCGGTCCAGGTTCGTCCAGATCTGATTAGATCAAGAGATATATTTCAAAAATTTTTCTCTTGATCTCAATCAGATCTTGATATGTTTCAGATCTGATTCTTATTATTTTAATAAATAAAATAAAATAAGATAAATTAAATCAAATTTAATTTACCTGATTTGGGTAATCCTATTACCCTGTAGATGATCCTGATTGCAGCGGAAGGTTCTGGATCTTAGCCACGCAAGCGCCTGGCCTCTACCGGTATCCACTCGGGTTGGATCTGGAGATCCTCTTCTTCTCTATCACACCTCCAAAAATCAGATCTGGATCTGATCTGGAGGATCTTCAAAACTCTTTTGAAGATCTGCAGTCGTCCTTTTGCAGCAGCGCAGCCTTCTTGCTTTTGATCGCCTTTCCTTGATCTGAATCGCACCAAACCTAAGTCCAAAACACTTTTGGACGTGGAGAGCAAGGGGAGAAGAGACTATGGCATGGAGAAGGAGGGGAGAGGCAGCCTTGGGGCGTGGGAATCTCAATTGCATTAGAATTAGGGTTGGGCGCAGGGTCTTATTTATAGACCTCTTGTGATCCAACTCCTCTTCCTCTCAACCAATCACAACCCTTTGTGAAATCAGATCTAAATCTGATTGGTTGGAATAGAGACCCCTGGATTCCTCCTTAGAGGGCGCCTAAGACCAGTCAAACTGGATTCTTAGTAGAACTCTAATTGGAATCCAAAAGGGAGGTGGAGTCCTTGTCCAACAAGGACTCCTAGGCGCCTCCTACTTGGGCTCACGCCACCCTTGGCGTGCGCCCTTCTCCTTGCCAGGTTCTGGCAGGGGGACAAGCCCCCACCAGCTCTCCAATAGGTGCATGACATGTGGTCAAAAGTCAAAGGGTCAATGGTCAACGTTTGACCAGTCAAAGGTAGACTTTTGACCAAAGTCAAAGAACAAGAAATGGCAGGTGACCAAAAATGGCAGGTAATGTCTTACAAATAAGACAACCTATTCTGACTTGGACAACCTCCAGTCAGACCATATGAAGGCCTCTGATTGAGCACAAACTCCTTTGGCTCAGTCAGGACAACTTATTTATGATAGTAAAAGAAGAACGTTAGGTTCAATCGAGTGCTAGCACGATTTCCTTGAACCTAATTGAATCTCATTCAGATCAATTGAACTAGATCAGTTCAATTGATGATCACCAGATTCAAACCCTTGTTTGTGTGTGACCCAGTTAGGTTCAGTTCTGTATGGTAATGGGATATGTCATGATCTCTATCATAGACATCATCGAAACTCCTTTCGATGGATCAGAACTCTTCTGATTCGAACAGCAGCTAGAATGATCGATCATCTAAATCATTCTAATTGCTCCCAAAATCCACCAGTGACACCTAGCAGTATATGGTGGCAACCCATCAGAGCTGAATGCGAACCTCTTGGTGCAGCTACCTGTGTGATTCAAGTTCTTCTATCTTGAGCCCCGATCAGATTAGGGTTAAGGTGAACTCGTCAAACCCTAGTCTCTGTCATATGATGTAATCATTCGATTCGAGTCCAATGTGAAAATCTAAATAGAAACTCTTTCTATTATTTCACTCTACCATGGCCATGGATTTCTGGACTTGATTCTCATGATCATCATAGGGCTGCTCCTCTACCACCGAGGTAGATAGATCCCATCTTGATGCAATCCAGTTCCTACAATGAACATGTCATAGCCAACATACACCTCAGGGTTCCATATGGCTAGGAGACCGAGTAATGGTGTAGTCAAACTATAACACCCTCAAGGTGAACTGCCGATGCATCTCAGGTCAAAGAACCAGACACACTACTGCAGCATCGAGTCAGTCATTGACGAGAAGGTAGACTTCCTAATGACTACTCGAGGTGGTCACGCTCAGTGCCCTCGTTCTCTAACGAGTACCTGTACTCTCGCTCCGGTGTCTCCACACCGTAGACTCAAGACTCATCTACTAAAGAGAAGCGATCGTACACCAACCTTCCGGATCAATCACCATCCTCGTGATGATCCTATGGTCGGGAGCTGTTTATGAGTTAATAATGATTATTCATGTCTTAAATTTTCAACTCTTGAAAATATGAATTATCATTACCATTAACTCAAAGGATATATCACAGACACTAAATACACATGTGTGATAGAAAATAACCCATTTCATTAATTATAGTCAAAAATATAATTTTGCCCCCAGAAGTGTATTACAAGTGTCAGCCAATTCTGGCTTCTAGGGCACATATATCTAACACTATAAGCATTTTGATCAAATGGATGAATTATATGGAAACTATATCCACATTGGTTCTAAGAATGTTGTTCTACACATTCGACCTATCCGACTATTAGGTGCCATTGCTAGATGGTCACTTTGATTAGCATAAAAATTTATTTCTATATTATCGACAAAGGTTCGAACCTATGAGGTCACAGATATTAGAGTTCACGATTTGATCGGATGGTTGATCAACGATTAAGAATCGTTCTACGGTTAATCGAACAATACGATTGATGTTTAACCTAGTGCAAGTGTTGTAGGAGGATTGATTAACAATTTGATTACTAATTGGATTAATTTAATTAAGCCTAAGGGCTGAGATTAAGTTTAATTAAATATGATTTAATTAGATTTAGTTTGGGTTTGATTGGATCAAGTCCAATTGACTTATTGGATAAGCTAAGTGCAAGGAAGAACTAGTCCTAGTTTAACTAGGAATTGGGTCAACCCAATTTTCTAATTTGACTAAAAAATTAAATCAAAATTAAATATAATTTAATCTAATTTAATTAAGTTCTTAATTAGCTTAGAGCCTAATTTAATTAGGTTGAGTTTCTTTTGGTTTAATTTGATTTAAGAAATCACTTTGACCAAGTTATAGATGGAATCCTATTAAGACTAGGATTCCTTATTGCGCCACCTTAGTCCCAATGCCACCCATGGCTATTTTTTAGGATTTTTTTATGAAAATTCTCTTTCCCCTAGTCTTCATGCATGCCCATCTCTCTCTCTCTCTCTTTCTTATATGGTAATTGGGTGGAGGACCAAGTCATAGAAGGAGTTTGTTTTGATTTTGGATTCTATGAGATAGAATCCTAACAAACCTAAACTCTTCCCAATAGGTGCCACCCCGCCTCTCTATTATTTTCTCTCTTATTCCACGTGAGAAAGGCCCATTTTTGTGTGCCCCTTCTTGCTGGTACATGCCAAAAATATTGGAGGGGGCATCCAAGAGTTGGGTGCCCCTTGAATTGCCCTGTTTGATCTTTCCTTGTCTAGTATTTGACCTAGACAAGGGCTCTTCTTTTCTTATATATTTTGGATGAATTTTGGCATAAAATTTTTGTGGAATGTAGATCTTTAAGAGAACTTTGAGGTGTGCAGAAATTAGGAAGAGAGAACCTCTAGGAGTGGGGATTCAATCGATAGAAAAGTAGGTGTCTAGGTAAGAGCAAAGAGAAGAAGAAGAGGGTCTTCTTCTAGGGTTGCTGTGTTCACCTCTTCCCTTCCTCCTTTAGATTTTTTGAGAGTGTCTCACATCTGAAACCTTCTCTCCACCTTCTTCTCTTTAGAAGAGTCCAAATTCAGAAGAAGAAGGCATCTGATCGACCATCAAAGAAAGATCAGCACAATACTAGCATACTTTGCTGATTTCCTACATTAGGATCTTAGATCGTGTTCATGGGCTCGTGTGGATGACTCCTAAAGGTCGGATGCATATGCAACTCATGACTTTATCCTCAATCCTGGATCAGCAAGTTAGAACATCTAACTTGCTCAGGTATTAGATCTAATCTATTATTCTATAGCTACATTAGATGTAGTATTATAGCATGTTGATGAGATCAACATGTTAATCTTTTCTTTATGTTTTTAATTTTTACTTTAATATCATGTCTTGATCATGTAATAAATCTTAGATCTAGGATATTTTCATGTTTATTTGATCTGGTTCCTTCAATTGGTATTAGAGCCTAGATTTTTATTACATGATTTTCTTGAGCATGTTTAGATTATTTATTGGATTAGATCTAATTTATAATCTAATTATTAAATCTAAAATTAAAAATTTAGATCTCATGAATTACTATAAGATTGTTCTGCTATAAAGTTTACCCCTTACAGTGAAAAGATTATCCTAGTTCATGATGATCTGCTCCTAATTATAAATTTATTAGATTTGATTTGATTTTATTTATGATTTAATAGATTTAAAATAGTTTTAGATCTAAAAATAAATGTTTTAGATTACACGAATTGATCTTATAAGGTTGTACTGCTGTAAGGTTTATCCCTTATAGTGAAAAGGTTGTCCTAGTACGTGCTGATCTAAAACATTGATCATAAAATTTTAGATCAGATCTAAGGGATTTTATGATCTAATAAAAAATATTTTAATCTAATTTTAGTCATCATAAATATATTAGATTTGATCTAGAAAGATTTATGATTGATTGATGTTGAAACTATTTCAACTACATAAACCTATTTAGATTAGATCTAAAATAGATTCATGTTTATGTTACTTGCATTTTGATTATGAATCAAACATGCAACTTGGTTGATAGAACCATGTTGTAAAAATATTTTACAAAAATGAAAATTATTTTTAAAAATCCAAACCCCAACCCTCAGTCCAAAACTTAATTAAGAATTAAGAAGTTGTTTGATTAGGATCTAGGATTGTAAATTGAAGATCCTAAGACATGAATCATAACACATCGGGTTAAATGGGTTAGTGAGGATTAGATCTATTAATTGGGTTAGACCTAGGGTTAGATTAAAGAATGGACTTAATTAAAGAATTGACTAAATCTAATTAACTATTGTCTTAGATTAGATCAAGGATTCTCTAGATCAATTATAATAGTTGTAGTGATCAATTATAATAGTTGTAGTTGGTAAAGTCTGTGTCTTTAACAAGACCAAAGATGGACTTGATTCTTGGCTTTGCATTATAGCTCGAACTGTTAAGTTGATTTAATCAAAACTAATTAACCAGTTGGTGTCTAAGGTAAGTCTGACATATACAACTGATGGTTTTTAATTGGCAGCCCACTTACCTGGCAATTTTTGATGGTGTCTAAGGCAAGCTTTGGTAGATTCTCCCACCAATCTCACTTACTTGGCCTTCTTGGTGAGATTATATTTTGATCAGATCACTTGATAATTCGAGTTGACCCATGTCAGCTAGGTAAATCAATGCGATTGATTTAGGTGCTCCTAAACCAACCTATTAATGATCTCCCTTAATCTAACTTGGTGAAGCTAGTAGGAGGATCATGATAAGCTGGTTCATTTAACCTTCTTCCTCTAAATCAAATCAATTAAATCCTCTAAAATTATTAGGTCCATAAAATAAAATAGTTATGGTGATAACTAGATTATAGCCTCCTATTAAGTGGATGATAAGGGATCCATTAGTTGGATAATCATTGGAGAACCATAGGCCTGATGCTTATCCGCTAATGGAATTATCATTCATAATATGATTTCTTGGATGCATCTCTCTAAATGATGGTTAGGTTGACCAACCATGGTTGGGCTTAATCATTCACTAGTTAGATGGACCAAGTATGATCATGTTAATGGTTGGACCTAACCAAGACATTTAGTGGAGGTCCTAGCCTACTGAAAAGATACCTGGGGCAAAATTAAATTACTAAAAATTATTTAAAAAAATAATTGGTTATGAACCTATCCTTAGATGTACATAGGTTGACCAACCATAGCTGGGCTTGTGTGTAGTCTATGTGGATTCTAGTATCCACTAAGGAATTAGGATAATTTCTCGAATTAGAGGAGACTACCAATTCGAATAAAATAGTGAGAGAAATATTTTGATTAAAATTCAAATATTTAGGTTTAATGAATCAATTACTAATTAGGCTTTTGGTTCTCCTTTATGCAGTTAAACCCAAACCATAATTGCTCTATTCACTGCTAGATAGTGATTAACTTATGGGACCGAGCTTTGATAATAAGCATCAGAGTTGAATGTTGTTCAGTAGTATGAAGTGGTTCGTGCTGGGGCCTCTATGTCCAATTTAAACATAAGATCCAAGAATAACCTAGATCAGGCATAATACTTTCACTATAAGAAGCAGGGGTATTGGAAGAGAAATTATCCTCAATATCATGATTTTCATGACCCCAATAGGCTGAATAAGAGAGATAAAAAAGTAGTTGCTGATCAAGGATATTATATAATAACACCTTGTAATTTCTACTTAGATATTAGATATCAAAAGTCCAATCCATATTTGCAATATGTTGTAAGGACTTCAAGTTAGTAGAAAATTTAAAAATAATGAGCGATTTCTAAATGTTGGAGATGGAAGGTCTATTCTAGTTCTAGCTATGGGAATAGTTCAACTCATTTTCAATACTAATATCATATCTTTAAATGAATGTCATTATTATCCTTCCATTCTAATGAATATAATCTCTGTTGGCCTTTTGGCCAAAGATGGTTATCATTTGTTAATAAAAGAAGATTATTATGACATTATTATGAATAACATTACAATAATGCAAGGATAATGGAGAAATGGTATTTACATTTTATCACAGCCTGTAAGTGTATTGTATACTTCGAGAAAACATCGTAGATTAGATATGTTAGATATGTGTGCCCTAGAAGCCAGAATTGACTAACACTTGTAATACACATCTAAGGGCAAAATTATAATTTTGACTATAAATAATAAAATGGGTTATTTTCTATCATAGTGTGTATTTGAAAGTGTTTATGATACATCCCTTGAGTTAATGGTAATGATAGTTCATATTTTCAAGAGTTAAAAATTTAAGAAATGAATTTTCATTATTGACTCATAAAATGCTCCCGACCGTAGGATCATCATGAGGATGGTGATGATCCGAAAGGTTGGTGTATGATCGCTATTTTAGGATAAATGAGTCTTGAGTCTACTGTGTAGAGATACTAGAGTGAGAGTATAGGTACTCGCTAGAGAACGAGGGCACTGAGCATGACCACCTCGAGCAGTCATGAGGAAGTCTACTTTCTCATCAAAGACTAGTTCGAAGCTGCAGTGGTGTATCTGGTTCTTTTACCTAAGGTGCATCGGTAGTTCACCTTGAGGGTATTATAGTTTGACTACACCATAACTCGGTCTCCTAGCCATTCGGAACCCTGAGGTGTATGTTGGCTATAGCATATTCATTGTAGGAATTAGATTGCACCAATAAGGGATCAATCTACCTCGGTAGATGAGGAGCAGCCCTATGATGATCATCAAAATCAAGTCCATAAGCCCATGCCCATGGTAGAGTGAAATAATAGAAAGAGTTTCTATTAGGATTTTCACATCGAACTTGAATCGAATGATTAATTCATATGACGGAAATTAGGGTTTGACGAGATCACCTTAATCCTAATCTGATCGGGACTCAAGATAGAGGAACTTAATCACATAGGTAACTACACCAAGAGGTTTACTTTTAGTTCTGATGGGTTGCCACCATCTGCTGCTAGGTGTCACTGATGGATTTTGAGAGCAATTAGAATGATTTAGATGATCGATCATACTAGTTGTCTAAATCATAAAAGTTCTGATACATCGAAAGGTATTTCAATGATGTTGATGATAGAGATCATGATATATCCCATTACCATATAGAACTGAACCTAATTGGATCACACAAATAAGGGTTTAGATCTGGATATCATCAATTGGACTAATCCAGTTCAATTGATTTGAATAAGATTCAATTAGTTTCAAGAAAATCATGATAGCATACGATTGAGCCTATTGTTCTCCTTCAACAATCGTTAAAGCTTATCTCGACTGAGCCAAATGTGTTTGGACTCACTCAAGAACCTTTACTTGGTCTTACTAGAGCTTGTCCAGATCAAAAAAGGGTTGTCTTAATTTATGAGATAAATTTGAGACAAGACCTATCATTTTCTGTCACCTGCTAAATCTTGTCTTTGGACTTTGGTCAAACGTTGATCTTTGACACTTAGACATCTGCCCATGTGTCATACACCCATAGGAGAGAAGATGGAGCTTTATCCTCCTACTAAAAGGCAAAAAAGGAGGTCTTGGATGCCTAGGGAGGCATGCACCCCATGAGGATGATGCCTGGAGTCCCATACAGATGGGACTCCAAGTTGCTTCATGTTTTCTACTAAGGTGGCGACAAAGAGTCTTCTTTGATCAGTCTTGGCACAACCTAAGGAGGTTTGTGAGGGACACTAATCTAATTGGATCAGATGATGTCATCCCATCAATCAGATTTAGATCTGATTGCACAAAGAGTCATGATTGGCCAAGATGATATGACACTGCATGGTGTAGTAGGGTCTATATAAATCTTGTCTGCGCCTAGGATTTAGTATTTCTATCCTTTGCCCATGCCACATAGCCTCTCTCCCTCCTTCTTCATCTCACCCTCTAATCCTCTCTCTCCTCTGCACACCCAAGAGGCTTTGGGGTGCGATCGAAGCAAGAGAAAGGCGATAGGAAAGGAAGAAGGCAACACTGCTGCAAGAGATAACAACTGATTTTCAAAAGATATTTTGAAGATCTTCAAGATCAGATTCAGATCTAATTTTTAGAGCATAGATTGAGAAGAAGAAAATCTTCAAATCCTGCCTGAGTGGATATCGGTAGAGGCCAGGCACTTGCGTGGTTACATCCAAAATCTCAGGAAAACATCGGGATCATCATAGGGTAATAGAATTACCCATAATAAAAGTATAATTAAATAAAATTTAATTTATTTTTATTTTTATTTTATTTTATTAGATCAATAAAATTAGATCTAAAGAGTCTTAGATCTAATTTAGATCTAAAAATTTTTTTTTTGAAATATCCCTCTTGATCAAATCAGATCTGAACGTATCTGATCCAAAAAATAGAATTTTTCCTTCAACTGGTATCAGAGCAAGGTTCCATAATTATTTAAATTTAATTTTAATATAATTTTGATCTGATAATTAGATAATTTTAGATATCATATTAGATATGATTAGATCTAAAATCAAAAGTTAAAAAAATTAAATAATCTAGATCTAAGATGTATGAGATGCATGATTAGACTAGGAATAGAATTATTCTTTGTGTAGTCTAGGATGATCATAATTTTAATTTGATTAATTATAATTTTAGATCTATTTATTTATTATTTTTTAATATTATAAATATTATAATTAGATCTAAAAAATAAAAAATAAATTTATTTAATTTTGTTCATATGAAATATGATAGATGCATGTTTAGACTAGTTGTAGAATAGTTCTATAAAATTATCTTGAATAAATTTAATTTGATATGATCTAATATAAATTTTATTTTTTAGATATTTATGAGATAATTTAGATCTAAAAACATGCATGATATGATACATGAGATGTATGCAAAATATATTTTTAAGTTAGACCAATTTTATATATGTGATATATATGTAGATCTTACTAGTTTTGTAGATTTAACATGTTTCTGATTAAGGTATTCTCCTTAGTCTTTCAGTCATAAGAATGAAGTAGGGTTTAAAGGCCCTCTCCTTCCATTCGATGGAGTGTTCTTATGATGTATAGAGGTGCTGCGCATTCATCCTTAATTAGAAATCAAAAACATATTTTATGTAAAATCCTAGATCCTAAAACCCTAGAATTTTATTTACATGTTTTGTTTATGAACTCTATACTTAATTAAGAATTAAGATTATGAAATATGTTAGATCTAAAATTAAGAATTTTTAGATCTAAGACATATTTATAAAATTGGGTTCAAACTTGGGTAGCTCAATTATGTCAGTAGTTGATCAAACTGAATCAACAGTTGGTTAGATGGGATCAAGAGTGCTTAAATTGACCAGCCTAATAGGATTAAGTCTGGGTCAAGGTCGAGTCACATGAGTGATCGATCAAGTTAAGAACTAATTAGGCTCAGTGGTTAGAGTCTAGATTATAGACTAATTCGATTGATTCTCGCTCAATAATTTGGTGTCTAAGGTAAGTTTGGTAGATACAATCGATTAATTTTTAATTGGGAGCTACTTGACTAGAATGTGTTCTTATAGAGTTAATGGCATATCCCTTCCACCAATCTCACGTACCTAGCCATATTTGTCGACTTAGTCTTGATCTGAGGTGGCTAATAATTTGGGCTAACCCATGCCACTACGTTAGTCATAATGGTTATGGCTATGTCAAGTCAAGTTTAAAGAGACCTAAATCAAATCTTTCTAAGAAAAGATTAAGTCTAAGATCTTCCAGCATTGTACATGTGCAGGCCCTTTCCGGGTTTGATTGTTCTCGACTGGTTATAGTGGTTCAGTTGCATCAAAAAGATGCAACCATGTCTATTAGGCATTGGATGCTATGGGCTGGAGGATGGATTGGGCTCAATATTCTGGATACGGTGAGAGATCCAATTAGAAATCCAATCTATGCAAATGATGGGTCTGACTTAACTAAGGAGTGGATCAATATTTTGAGCATGATGAGATTCATGAATTAGAGACCAAGCTTGGGTGCACCATGATTAGAGAATCATTGGACAAGAGTTGTTCACTCATTGACTAACCCATCATCAATAACTGTTAGGTGAGGTGATGAGTCAGTTGATGGGACCGCACAATCCACTAGAAATTATTAATCATGAAGATTTTTGCATCTCTACAGAAGGAGTGTAGGGATCCAAGAAAATAGTGGGAGCTAATTTGTTTAAAAATCAAACTCCTAAATAAATTATTCAAGTCTTAATTAGAAAATTTAACTAGAAACTTTGACTCTCTATAGAAAAAGAAAATGTCTGCATCCAACCCACTAGCCCATATCCTGGACACCCATAGACTGATCGGACCCAATTACAAGAACTGGCTATGAAACTTCAAAATTATTTTGGATTTCGAGAAGTTAACTCATGTATTGGACCAGGATCCTTTTACCTTATAGCCCATCCATCTGCTGAATAGAGAGCATCTCTTGACAAATGGATGAATGAAGATAACAAGGTCAGATACTATATGTTGGACTCGATATCTGATGAGCTTCAGTGCCAACATGAAGATATCAGGACTACCTACTAAATGTTGGCTCACCTACAAGAGTTGTTTGGTGAACAGAGTCGCACAGCCAAATATCAGATCACTAAATGATTATTTAAGGCTAAAATGCATGATGGGTAGTTAGTCTAAGATCATTGTCTGATGATGATCAAGGACTTGGAAGAGCTTGAGAAGCTCAGAGTGAAGTTAGATTAGGATCTGCAGAATGACATAATTTTACAATCCTTGACTGATGCGTATGGGTAGTTCATCATGAACTACCATATGCACAAACTTCAGAGTACTCTGGCTGAGCTTATGAACATGCTGGTTACTACTGAGCTTTCTATGAAAGATTCTAAAGGCTTAGTACTTGCTATGGAATGGACACTTCCAAAAGAAAGTCTTTTGGAAAGAAGAAGAAGTATGTGAAAAGGCAGAAGGTGAAAAAAAAAAGAAGGTAGAGCTAAAAAAGAAGGCTGCTGAAAAAGGAAAGTAATTCCATTGTAACACAGACGGCCACTGAAAGCAAAACTGCCCTATATACTTGGCCACAATGAAGAATAAGAAGGAGATAGATCCTTCTGGAGGTATACTCGTTATTGAATCTAATCTTATGATTTCTTCTGCATCCAGTTGGATGCTTGACTCTGGTTCTAGTGCTCATTTGTGCACTTTTATGCAGGGTCTTGAGGATAGCAGGAGGTTGAGGGATGGTGAGATGATCCTATGCATCGAAAATGGAGCAAGAGTTGCTGCTGCAATCGTAGAAACCTACCCTCTTTGACTACCATCTAATTTAGATTTAGTACTTAGGGATTGTTATTATGTGCCTGCTGCAAGTAAGAATTTGATTTTTGTTTCATGTTTAGCACAAGAAGGTTATGTAATTAATTTTCTTAAAAACCATTGTAATATTCTTTATGAAAGAAATAAAATTGCAAGTGGTTTCCTCATTAACGATCTCTACCAGTTACATGTTGATGTATCTATCTTTAATATTGAGCAAAATGTGAATGCTATAAAACAACCCAGGGATAGTCTGAATGATAGGTATCTATGGCATCTAAGGCTAGGTCATATAGTAGAAGATATGATTAACAAATTAGAGAAAATCGATCTATTGAGTCCGTTGACTTCCAATTCATATCCAATTTATGAATCATGTCTTCATGGCAAAATGACTAAGCTTCCTTTTATGGGACATGGGGAAAGGGCCACAAATCTACTTGCCCTAGTACATACTGATGTGTGCAGCCCATTTGATGTGCTAGCTAGAGGCAACTTTATCTACTTCATAACCTTTATAGATGATTTATCTCGGTATGGATACATGTATCTTATGAGACACAAGTCTAAAGCCTTTGAAAAGTTTAAGAAATTCAAATATGAAATAGAAAAGCAAACTAGAAAATCCATTAAGATTCTTTGATCAGATCGAGGAGGTGAATACCTCAGTCGAAAATTTTTGGACTATCTCAAGCAAAATAGCATAATCTCTTAATGGACTCCATCTGAAATATCTTAACTCACCGGAGTTTCAGAATGGAGGAATCAGATCCTATTAGATATGGTCCGATCCATGATGAGCTTCACAGACCTTCCTGATTTTCTTTGAAAACATAGTCTGTTAATTGCTATATATTTACTGAATAGGGTTTCGTCTAAAATCGTTCCTACCACACCATACGAGATATGGCATGGTAAGAAACCAAGTCTGAGTCATCTCAGAATTTGGGGTTATTCGGCTCATGTCAAAAGACAACAAATGGATAAGTTAGACTTTAGGTCCTTTAGAGCTTGATTTATAGGATATCCTAAAGAGTCATTAGGATATTATTTCTACATTCCAAAAGACCACAACATGATTGTGAGTTGGCATGCCATCTTTCTTGAAAAATAGTTTATTCAAGATAGCACATTGGAAAGCAGATCAAACTCGAGGACAAAGTCTCATAAGAGGAACGAGCTAAGGACCCTACGGAACTAAATCAGGTTGAGCCAATATAATCACTACCTCCTCCACCTCGTAGATCGAAAAGGATTTTCTATCCTCCTGAGAGGTACTTAGGTACTATCTTAGAGAAAGTAGAGGAAATATTTCTCGTAGGTAATGGGGTTCATGGTGATGATCCCAAAATCTATCATGAGACGATATCAGATATCAATTTCGAGAAATGGTTAGAGGTAATAGAGTCAAAAATTGACTCGATGCACTCAAACCAAGTTTGGACCTTGATAGATCCACCAAAAGGTATAGTACTTATTGGGTATAAATGGATCTACAAGAGAAAGATTGGTGTAGATGAAAATGTGGAGACATTCAAAGCTAGATTAGTGGCAAAAGGTTATAGTCAGCGCGAAGGCATTGACTATCAGGATACCTTTTTGCCAGTAGCTATGCTAAAATCCATCCATACATTGCTTGCTGTTGTAGCTTATTTTGATTATAAAATATGGCAAATGGATGTGAAAATGATATTCTTAAATGGATATCTTAAGGAAGATATCTATATGGAACAGTCGCTAGGTTTCACATGCAGTGATAGTTGATCATAAAGTATGCAAGCTGCAAAGGTCCATATATGGACTTAAGCAAGCATCTTGGTGCTGGAATACTTGATTTAATGATGTGATCAAATTATTTGGTTTCATCAAAAATGAGAAGAAACCATGTATTTTCAAAATGGTCAGTGGGAGTGCTATTGTCTTCCTTGTACTGTACGTGGATGATATCCTCCTTATTGGGAATAATATTCCTATGTTGACCATAGTTAAAATATGGTTATCTAAAGAATTCTCCATGAAAGACCTAGGAGAAGCATCCTTCATTTTAGGAATTAAGGTCTATAGAGATAGACCGAATAGGATGCTAGGTCTTTTATAGAAGATGTTCATAGAGGAAGTGCTAAAGAGGTTTAGCATGGAAAACTCCAAGAGGGGATTGGTACCTTTTAGACATGGCATTCATCTCTCTAAGAAAATGTGTCCCAACATATGAGAGGCATGAGAGGAGATTGAATGCATGAGCAAGATCCCTTATGATTCAGCAATAGGGAGCCTCATGAATGCCATGTTATGTACATGACCTAATATAGCCCATGCTGTGAGTGTCACAAGCAGAATCAGTCAAATCTAGGTGAAGAACACTAGACTTCTGTGAAATATATCCTTAAGTACTTGAGAAGAACTAAGGATATGTTGTTGATTTTTGGTAATAAAGAACTCCAAGTCTAAGGGTATATAGACTTGGATTTTTTGTTCAATATAGATGATCGAAAGTCGACATCTAGGAGTCTATTTGTGTGTAATGGTGGTGTTGTTAGTTGGAAGAGTTTCAAGCAAACAGTGATAGCAGATTCCACCATGGAAGCAAAATACATCAGTGCGTCAGAAGCAACGAAGGAGGCATTCTGGTTCAAGAAATTCGCTGCAGAGATTGAAGTGTTGCCATCAGATGCCATTTCTCTATACTGCGACAACAATGGCACCATAGCCCTTGCTAAGGAGCCAAGGTCTCACTAGAAATCTAAGCACATCGAGCAGCGATACCACCTCATCCACGATTACCTCGAGAAAGGTTATGTTGAGGTCAAGAGAATCAACACCGCAAATAATGCGATAGATCTACTCACAAAGCCGTTGGACCAGCAGAAGATCGAAACCCACCTTGACAAGATGGGACTAAGATTTGTAGCCACTTGGCTTTAAGTCAAGTGGGAGTTTGTTAGATATGTGCGCCCTAAAAGCCAGAATTGGCTAACACTTATAATACACATCTAAGGGCAAAATTATAATTTTGACTATAAATAATAAAATAGATTATTTTCTATCATAGTGTGTACTTGAAAGTGTCTATGATACATCCCTTGAGTTAATTGTAATGATAGTTCATATTTTCAAGAGTTGAAAATTTAAGATATGAATTTTCATTATTGACTCATAAAATGCTTCCGACCGTAGGATCATCATGAGAATTGTGATTGATCTAAATGGTTAGTGTACGATCGCTTTTGTAGGATAGATGAGTCTTGAGTCTGTGGTGTAGAGACACCGAGATGAGAGTACAGATATTCGCAGAGAACGAGGATACTAAGCGTGACCACCTCGAGCAGTCATGAGGAAGTCTACCTTCTCGTCAATGACTGGCTCGAAGCTACAGTGGTGTGTCTAGTTCTTTGATCTAAGGTGCATTGGTAGTTCACCTTGAGGGCATTATAGTTTGACTAAACCATAACTTGGTCTCCTAGCCATTCAGAATCTTAAGGTGTATGTTGGCTATAGCATGTTCATTGTAAAAATTGGATTGCGCCAACAGAAGATCTATCTACTTCGGTAGATAAGGAGTAGCCCTATAATGATCATGAGAATCAAGTCCATAAGCCCATGACCATGGCAGAGTGAAATAATAGAAAGAATTTCTATTAAGATTTTTACATTGGACTTAAATCGAATGATTAATTCATTTGATGAAAATTGGGGTTTGACGAGATCACCTTAACCCTAATCCGATTGGGGCTCAAGATAGAGGAACTTAATCACATAGATAATTACACCAAGAGATTCATTTTTAGTTCTGATGGATTTCCACCATATGTTGCTAGGCGTCACTAGTGGATTTTGAAAGCAATTATAATGATTTGGATGATCGATCATACTAGTTGTTTGAATCAAAAAAGTTCTGATCCATCGGAAGGTGTTTCGATGATGTCGATGATAGAGATCATGACATATTCCATTACCATATGGAACTGAACCTAACTAGATTACACAAATAAGGGTTTGGATCTAGATATCATCAATTGGACTAACCCAGTTTAACTGATTTGAATAAAATTCAATTAGGTTCAAGGAAATTATGCTAGCACATGATTGAGCCTAATATTCTCCTTCAACAATCATTAAAGTTTATCTTGATTGAGCCAAATTTATTTAGGCTCACTCAGGAACCTTTACTTGGTCTGACTGGAGCTTGTCCAGGTCAAAAAAAGATTGTCTTAATTTATGAGATAAATTTGAGACAACACCTGCCATTTTTCATCACCTGCTAAATCTTGTCTTTGGACTTTGGTCAAACATTGACCTTTGACATTTAGACATCTGCCCATATGTCATGCATCCATAGGAGAGAAGATGGGGCATTATCTCCTACTAAAAGGTAGAAAGGGAGGGGGCACACACATAGGGAGGCATGTGCCCCATGAGGATGACGCCTGGAGTCCCATACAGATGGGACTCCAGGTTGCTTCATGCTTTCTACTAAGGTGGCGCCAAAGAGTCTTCTTTGACCAGCCTTAGCACCACCTAAGGAGGTTTGTGAGTGATTCTAATCTGATTGGATCAGATGATGTCATCCCACCAATTAGATTTAGATCTGATTGCATAAAGAGCCATGATTGGTCGGGATGATATGGCACTGCATGGCACAGTAGGGTCTATATAAAACCTATCTACGCCTAGGATTTAGAGTTTCTGCCCTTTGCCTATGCCACATAGCCCCTCTCCCTCCTTGTACATGCCACCCTCTGATCCTCTCCCTTTTCTTCATGCCCAAGAGGCTTTGGGCTCGAGTTTTGTGCAATCCAAGTAAGAGAAAGGGGACAGAAAAGGAAGAAGGCAGCTCTGCTGCAAGAGACAACAACTGATTTTCAAAAGATGTTTTGAAGATCTTCAAGATCAGATCCAGATCTAATTTTTGGAGCATAGATTGAGAAGGAGAAGATCTCCATATCCTGTCCAAGTGGATACCGGTAGAGGCCAGGCACTTACGTGCCTACATCCAAAACCTCAGGCAAACATTGAGATTATCATAGGATAATAGAATTACCCATAATAAAGGTACAATTAAATTAGATTTAATTTATTTTTATTTTTATTTTATTTTATCAGATCGATAAAATTAGATCTGAAGAATCTCAGATCTAATTTGGATCTAAGAGAAAATTTTTGAAATATCCCTCTTGATCAAATTAGATTTGAATGAATCTGATCCAAAAAATAGGGTTTTTCCTTCAAGATAATGTCTCTGATATCTACCTATGGCACTATAGGCTAGGTTACATAAATAAGAATAGAATAAATAGATTGATGCAAGAGAAAATCCTCAAAGTTAGTGATTATAAATCACTTCCAATATATGAATCTTGCCTTCTTGGTAAAATGATCAAGTCACCTTTTACTGAAAAAGATGAGAGAGCTACTGAGCTCTTAGGTCTAGTACATACTAATGTATGTGGACCAATGAGCTCAAGTGTCAGAGATGGATATTTCTACTTCATCACTTTCATAGATGATCTATCCAGGTATGGATATATTTATCTAATGAAATATAAGTCAGATTCATTTGTAATGTTCAAAAGATTTTGAAGTGAAGTAGAAAAAAAATTGGAAAGAGTATTAAAACTCTTCGATCAGATCGAGGAGGTGAATATCTATCCAGTGAGTTCTTGACATATCTAGGATAGAATGGGATTCTTTCATTGTAAACTCCTCCTAGCACACCATAGCATAATGTTGTATTGGAAAGGAGAAATCGAACCATATTGGAAGAAATCATTGGGCTATTTCTTTGAAGGAAAATCCGATGATCAGGTTCGATCTGATCGGATCAAGAGATATATTTCAAAAATTTTCTCTTTGATCTCAATCAGATCTTGATATATTTCAGATCTGATTCTTATTATTTTAATAAATAAAATAAAATAAAAATAAATTAAATCAAATTTAATTTACCTGATTTGGGTAATCCTATTACCCTGTAGATGATCCTGATTGCAGCGGAAGGTTCTGGATCTTAGCCACGCAAGCGCCTGGCCTCTACCGGTATCCACTCGGGTTGGATCTGGAGATCCTCTTCTTCTCTATCACACCTCCAAAAATCAGATCTGGATCTGATCTGGAGGATCTTCAAAACTCTTTTGAAGATCAGCAGTCGTCCTTTTGCAGCAGCGCAGCCTTCTTGCTTTTGATCGCCTTTCTCTTGATCTGAATCGCACCAACCTAAGTCCAAAACTCTTTTGGACGTGGAGAGGAAGAGGAGAAGAAGATGACTTGGCATGGAGGAAGGAGGGGAGAGGCAGCCTTGGGTGTGGAAATTGTTCTCTCATTCTTATTTTTGAGTTGGGCGCAGGGTCTTATTTATAGACTAAGCTTGTGATCCAACTCCTCTTCCTCCCAACCAATCACAACCCTTTGTGAAATCAGATCTAAATCTGATTGGTGGGAATAGAGTCCCCTGGATTCCTCCTTAGAGGGCGCCTAAGACCAGTCAAAGTTGGATTCTTAGTAGAACTCTAATTGGAATCCAAAAGGGAGATGGAGTCCTTGTCCAACAAGGACTCCTAGGCGCGCCTTGGCGTGCGCCCTTCTCCTTGCCAGGTTCTGGCAGGGGGACAAGGCCCCCACCAGCTCTCCAATAGGTGCATGACATGTGGTCAAAAGTCAAAGTGTCAATGGTCAACGTTTGACCAGTCAAAGGTAGACTTTTGACCAAAGTCAAAGAACAAGAAATGGCAGGTGACCAAAAATGGCAGGTAATGTCTTACAAAATAAGACAACCTATTCTGACTTGGACAACCTCCAGTCAGACCATATGAAGGCCTCTGATTGAGCACAAACTCCTTTGGCTCAGTCAGGACAACTTATTTATGATAGTAAAAGAAGAACGTTAGGTTCAATCGAGTGCTAGCACGATTTCCTTGAACCTAATTGAATCTCATTCAGATCAATTGAACTAGATCAGTTCAATTGATGATCACCAGATTCAAACCCTTGTTTGTGTGACCCAGTTAGGTTCAGTTCTGTATGGTAATGGGATATGTCATGATCTCTATCATCGACATCATCGAAACTCCTTTCGATGGATCAGAACTCTTCTGATTCGAACAGCTAGAATGATCGATCATCTAAATCATTCTAATTGCTCCCAAAATCCACCAGTGACACCTAGCAGTATATGGTGGCAACCCATCAGAGCTGAATGCGAACCTCTTGGTGCAGCTACCTGTGTGATTAAGTTCTTCTATCTTGAGCCCCGATCAGATTAGGGTTAAGGTGAACTCGTCAAACCCTAGTCTCTGTCATATGATGTAATCATTCGATTCGAGTCCAATGTGAAAATCTAAATAGAAACTCTTTCTATTATTTCACTCTACCATGGCCATGGGCTTTCTGGACTTGATTCTCATGATCATCATAGGGCTGCTCCTCTACCACCGAGGTAGATAGATTCCCATCTTGATGCAATCCAGTTCCTACAATGAACATGCTATAGCCAACATACACCTCAGGGTTCCATATGGCTAGGAGACCGAGTAATGGTGTAGTCAAACTATAACACCCTCAAGGTGAACTGCCGATGCATCTCAGGTCAAAGAACCAGACACACTACTGCAGCATCGAGTCAGTCATTGACGAGAAGGTAGACTTCCCTAATGACTACTCGAGGTGGTCACGCTCAGTGCCCTCGTTCTCTAACGAGTACCTGTACTCTCGCTCCGGTGTCTCCACACCGTAGACTCAAGACTCATCTACTAAAGAGAAGCGATTGTACACCAACCTTCCGGATCAATCACCATCCTCGTGATGATCCTATGGTCGGGAGCATTTTATGAGTTAATAATGATTATTCATGTCTTAAATTTTCAACTCTTGAAAATATGAATTATCATTACCATTAACTCAAAGGATGTATCACAGACACTAAATACACATATGTGATAGAAAATAACCCATTTATTTGATTATAGTCAAAATTATAATTTTGCCCCTAGAAGTGTATTACAAGTGTCAGCCAATTCTGGCTTCTAGGGCACATATATCTAACAATCTACCAAAAATTGGCCAATCTGAATTGGTACAAGTCTTCTAATCTTCTCTAAGGTGGGCTTCGATCTTCTTGTACCAAAGAAGTGGCTTTGCCTTCTGCAGCCTCTTGATGCAGCGATATATTCTGCTTCCATGGTGGAATCTGCTATCACCGTTTGCTTGGAACTCTTCCAGCTGACAGCACCACCATTGCACACAAACAGACTTCCAGATGTCGACTTTCGATCATCTATATCGGACATGAAATCCGAGTCTGTGTATCCCTGGACTTGGAGTTCTCCATTACCAAAGACCAACATCATATCCTTAGTTCTTCTCAAGTACTTAAGGATACATTTCACAGAAGTCCAGTGTTCTTCACCTGGATTTGACTGATATCTGCTTGTGACACTCACAGCATGGGCTATATCAGGTCGTGTACATAGCATGGCATACATGAGGCTCCCTATTGCAGAAGCATAAGGGATCTTGCTCATGCGTTCTATTTCCTCAGGTGTGCTGGGGCACATCTTCTTGGAAAGATGAATACCATGTCTGAAGGGTATTAATCCCCTCTTAGAGTTTTCCATACTAAACCTCTTTAGTACTTCCTCTATGTACATCTTCTGTGAAAGTCCTAGCATCCTATTCGGTCTATCCCTATAGACCTTAATTCCTAGAATAAAGGATGCTTCACCTAGGTCTTTCATGGAGAATTCCTTGGACAACCACATCTTGACTGATGTCAACATGGGAATATCATTCCCAATAAGGAGGATGTCATCCACGTACAATACGAGGAAGACAACAGCGCTCCCACTGACCCTTTTTGAAAACACATGGTTCCTCTTCATTTTTGATGAAACCAAACTTTTTGATCACATCATTGAAACGAGTGTTCCAGCTCCGAGATGCTTGCTTAAGTCCATATATGGACCTTTGCAGCTTGCAAACCTTGTGATCAGTATCACTGGATGTGAAACCTAGCGGCTGTTCCATATAGATATCTTCCTCAAGATATCCATTTAAGGAATGCCGTTTTCACGTCCATTTGCCATATTTCATAATCGAAATAGGCTGCAACGGCAAGCAATGTGCGGATGGATTTTAGCATAGCCACTACCGGGAAAAGGTATCCTGATAGTCAATGCCTTCGCGTTGACTATAACCTTTTGCCACTAGTCTAGCCTTGAATGTCTCCACATTCCCATCTGCACCAATCTTTCTCTTGAAGATCCATTTACACCCAATAGGTACTATACCTTCTGGTGGATCTACCAAGGTCCAGACTTGGTTTGAGTGCATCGAGTCAATTTCTGACTGCATTGCCTCTAAGCCATTTCTCGGAGTCGATATCTGATATCGCCTCGTTGTAGGTTTTGGGATCATCACCATGAGCACCATTACCTACGAGGAACATTTCCTCTACTTCCTCTGAAATAATACCTAAGTATCTTTCAGGGGGACGGAAAACTCTTTCCGATCTACGAGGTGGAGGAGGTAGTGTTCTTATTGGCTCAACCTGATTTGGTTCCACTTGGTCCTTAGCTCGTTCTGCTTGTGAGACTTTCTCATCAAGCTTAATCTGCTTTCCAATGCCGCTATCTTGAATAAACTATTTTTCAAGAAAGATGGCATGTCGACTCACAATCACATTGTGGTCTTCTGGAATGTAGAAATAGTATCCTAATGACTCTTTAGGATATCCTATGAATCGAGCTCTAAAGGACCTAAACTCTAACTTGTCCGCTTGTTGTCTTTTGACATGAGCCGGACAACCCCAAATTCTGAGATGACTCAGACTTGGTTTCTTACCGTGCCATATCTCATACGGTGTGGTAGGAACGGTTTTAGAGGGAACCCTATTCAGTAGATAAATTGAAGTTAACAAATGAGTGTCCCCAAAGAAAATCAGGGAGGTCTGTGAAGCTCATCATGGATCGAACCATATCCAATAGAGTCCGATTTCTCCGTTCTGAAACCCCGTTGAGTTGAGGTGTTCCTGGTGGAGTCCATTGAGAGACTATGCCATTTTTCCTTAAGATAGTCTAGGAATTCCCGGCTAAGGTATTCACCTCCTCGATCTGATCGAAGAACCTTAATGGGTTTTTCCAGTTTGTTTTTCTACTTCATGTCTGAATTCTTTGAACTTTTCAAAAGCTTCAGACTTGTGTCTCATAAGATACACATACCCATACCTAGACAGATCATCGGTAAAGGTAATGAAGTAGACAAAATTGCCTCTAGCCGGCACATCAAATGGGCCGCACACATCAGTATGTACTAGGGCAAGGAGATCTGTGGCCCTCTCCCCATGTCCAACAAAAGGGAGTTTAGTCATTTTGCCTTGAAGACAAGATTCACAAGTTGGATATGACTCGGAAAGTCAATGGACTCAATAGCCCATTTTTCTCCAATTTGTTGATCCTATCTTCTGCTATATGACCTAATCTCAGGTGCCATAGATATCTGTCGTTTGGACTATCCCTAGGTCGTTTGGCATTCACGTTTTGCTCGATAGTTAGAAATAGGTACATCAATATGTAGCTGATAAAGACCATTAATAAGGAAACCATTTGCAATTTTATTTCTTTCATAAAGAATGTTACAATGGTCCTTAAAGAAGGTGATCACATAACCTTCTTGTGCTAAGCATGAAACAGAAATCAAATTCCTGCTAGCTGCAGGCACATAATAACAGTCTTTCAAAACTAAGTCTAAACCAGATGGTAATCGAAGAGGGTATGTTCCCACGGCTACTGCAGCAACTCTTGCTCCATTACCGATGCGTAGGATCATGTCTCCATCCCTCAGCCTCCTGCTATCCTCAAGACCCTGCATGAAAGTGCACAGATGAGCACTAGAACCAGAGTCAAGCACCCAACTGGATGCAGAAGAAACCGTAAGGTTAGACTCAATAACGAGCATACCTCCAGAAGGACCTTCCTTCTTGTTCTTCAGGGTGGCCAGGTAAGTAGGGCAGTTCCGCTTCCAATGGCCGTCGCTGTTGCAATGGAAACACTTTCCTTTGACCATCGGCCTTCTTCTTCGGCTTCTGCCTTCTTCTTCTTTGATCCTTCCACCTTTTGCTTTTTCACAGACTTCTTTTTCTTTCCATAAGACTTTCTTTTGGAAGAAGTCCGTTTCCATAGCAAGAACTGAGCCTTTAGAACCTTTCATAGAAAGCTCAGCGGTAACCAGCATATTCATTAATTCGGCCAAGGAATTTTGAAGTTTATGCATGTGGTAATTCATGATGAATTGCCCATATGCATCAGTCAAGGATTGCAGAATAATATCGTTCTGCAGATCCAAGTCCAACTTCACACCGAGCTTCTCAAGCTCTTCCATGTCCTTGATCATTGTCAGACAGTGATCTTGGACTGACTGCCCATCACGCATCTTAGCCTTAAAAAGTCATTTCGTGACTTGATATTTGGCTGCGCGACTCTGTTCACCAAACATCTCCTGCAGGTGAGCCAACATTTGGCGAGCAGTCCCGATATCTTCATGTTGGCGCTGGAGCTCATCAGACATCGAGCCCAACATGTAATATCTGGCCTTATTATCTTCGTCTAATCCATTTTTCCAGAGACGCTCTCTGTTCAGTGGATGGACGGGCTGGTAAGGTGGGAGGGTCCTGGTCCAAAACATGGGTTAACTTCTCTGAAACCCAAAATAATTTTGTAGTTCCTGAGCCAATCTTTATAATTGGGTCCAGTCAGTCTATGTGTGTCCAGGATACGTGCCAATGGGTTGGACGCAGACATTTTTCCTGTAGAGAGTCAAAGATTCTAGTTAGATACTGTAAATTTTGACTTGACCAATTTATTTAGGGATTTTATTTTTAAACAAATTAGCTCCCACTATTTTCTCGGATCCCTACACTCCCTCTGTAGAGATGCGAAAAATCTCCACGATTAATGATTTCTAGTGGGTGGTGCGGTCTCACCAACTGACTCATCACCTCACCTAACAGTTATTGGTGATGGGTTAGCCAATGAGTGAACAACTCTTGTTCAATGATTCTCTAATCATGGTGCACCCAAACTTGGTCTCTAATTCATGAATCTCACCGTATCCGAAATATTGATCCACTCCTTAGTTAAGTCAGACCCACCATTTGCATAGACTGGGTTCCTAATTGAGTCTCTCACCGTATCCAGAATATTGAGCCCAACTCATCCTCCAGCCCATAGCATCCAATGCCTAATAGACATGGTTGCATCTTTCCCGGTGCAACTGAGCCACTGTATCCAGCCGAGAAACAATCAACCCCGGGAAGGGCCCGCACATCTACAATGGTGGAAGACCTCAGACTTAATCTTTTCTTAGGGAGAATTGATTCAGGTCTCATTAAACTAGACTTGGCTTAGTCATAACAATTATGACTAACCTAGTGGCATGGGTTAGCTCGGATTATTGACCACCTCAGATCAGAACTGTGTCAACAGATATGGCCAGGTAAGTGAGACCGGTGGAAGGAATATGCCATTAACTCGTACACAAGAACGCATTCAGGTCGAGTAGCTTCCAATTAAAAACCAGTCGGTCGTATGTGCCAAACTTACCTTAGACACCAAATTGTTGAGTCAGAACCAATTGGGTTAGCCTACAATCCAGACTCTAACCTCTGAGCCTAATTAGGTCTTGCTTGATCGTGACTCGATCTTGACCCAGACTTAATCCTATTAGGCTGGTCAATTTAAGCATTGTTGATCCCATCTAACCAACTCTTGATTCGGTTTGATCAACCGCTTAGACCTAATTGAGCTACCCAAGCCCGAACCCAGTATTATGAATATGTCTTAGATCTGAAATTCTCAATTTTAGACCTAATTAATATTCCATAAACTTAATTCTTAATTAAGTAGGGTTCATAAACAAAATATGCACAATAAATCCTAGGGTTTCAGGATCTAGGGTTTTGCAGAAAGTAAGTTTTGGGTTTCTGATTAAGGACGAACACGCAGCACCCCTACACATCATAAGAACACCCCATCGAATGGGAAGAGAGGGCCTTTAAACCCTTCTTCGTTCTTATGACCGGACGGCCAAGAGGAACGCCTTAATCAGGAACATGTAATACTACAAAACAGTTTTAGATCTATATCATATATCTCATATATACAAATTAGATCTAATCATGGCATATTTTGCATACATCTCATGTATCAATCATGCATATTTTCAGATCTAAATTATCTCATAATAATCTAAAAAATTAGATTTAAATTGATCTAATCAAAATAAATTCTAATCTAGACAATTATGTAGAACTATTCTACAACTAGTCTAGACATGCATCAATCATATCTCATATGATATTTAAAATTAAATAATTTTATTTTTTTTATTTTTAAGATGTTATTATAACACTTATAATATCAAAAAATAGTAAATAAAAAGATCTAAAATATGATTTAATCAGATTAAATCAAAACATGCAAGACTATTCTATAGAACTATTCTATTCTAGAACTAGTCATGCATATTTTCTAATCTTAGATCCAAATCATTTAATTTTAATTTTTTTGATTTCAGATCTGATCACATCTCATGTGACATCTAAAATCACTTTATTTTTTAATTAAAATAAATTTAGCATTAACTCCAAGGATGTATCACACAACACTTAAATACACATTGTGATAACAAATAATCATTTTATTAATTTAATTAGTCAAAATTATAATTTTGCCCTTAAGAAGTATACAACAAGTGTCAGCCAATTCTGGCTTCATAGGGAGCACACATTCTAACAAACTCCCACTTGACCTAAAGACAATTGGCTACAAATCTAAGTCCCATCTGTCTCAAGGTGGGTCTTCGATCTTTCTACTTGGTCCATGGCTTGTAAGTAGGTCCACTGCATTGTCTGCGGAGTCGACTCTCTTGACCTCGATGTAACCCATTCTTGAGGTAATCACGGATGAGGTGGTATCGCTGCTTGATGTGCTTGAATTTCTGATTGAGACCTCGGCTCCTTAGCAGTGCCTATGGCGCCATTGTTGTCTCAGTATTAGAGGTAATGGCATTTGATGGCATTACTTTCGATTTCTGTGGCAAACTTTTTGTACTAGAATGCCTCTTCGTAGCTTCTAATGCAGCGATGTATTCTACTTGGTAGAATCTGCTATCACTGTTCTGCTTAAATTTTTTTCAAATCTGATAGCACCACCATTATACATAAAACAACTCACCACCAGATGTTTTGACTTTCGATCATTCTACATCGGACATAAAAATTTCGAGTCTGTATACCCCTAGATTTGGAGTTCTTCATATATTAAAAACCAATAATATATCCTTAAATTCTTCTCAAGTACTTAAGGATACATTTCACAAAAGTCCAAATTGTTCTTCAATGGATTTGACTGATATCTGCTTGTGACACTCACAGCATGGGCTATATCAAGTCGTGTGCTAACATGGCTCATACATGAGGCTGCCTATTGCTGAAGCATAAAGCGATCTTGCTCATGCATTCTATTTCCTCAGGTGTGACTACGAGCACATTTCTTAGAAAGATGAATGTTCATGTCTGAAGGGTAACCAACCTCTTTTAGAGATTTCCATGCTAAACCTCTTTAGCACTTCCTCTATGTACATCTTCTGTGAAAGTTCTAGTATCCTATTTGGTCTATCTCTATAGACCTTAATTCCTAGAATAAAGGATGCTTCTCTAGATCTTTCATGGAGATATTCTTTGGATAACCACATTGTTATATTTGGTCATCATGAGAATATCATTTCTCAATAAAAGGCATATCATCCACGTACAATACTGAGGAAGACAACAGTGCTCCACTGACCTTTTTGAAAGATACATGGTTCTCCTCTCATTCTTGATGAAACTAAATAATTTGATGATATTATTGAAATGAGTATTTCAAGCTCCGAGATGCTTGCTTAAGTTCATATATAGAGCTTTGCAGCTTGCATATTTTGTGATCAGCATCACCTAGATATGAAACCTAGCGGGTCTATTCCATATAGATATCTTCCTCAAGGTTCCATTTAAGAATGGTCGTTTTATGTCCATTTTATCATTATTTCAAAATCAAAATAGGTTGTAATAGTAAGCAATGTTACTGTGATGGATTTTAGCATAGCTACGTGACTGACGAAAAGATATACTGATAGTCAATGTCTTTCACAACTGACTATAACCTTTTGCCACTTAATTTAGCTTTCTTTAATGTCTCTACATTTCTATATTGGCACCAATCTTTCCCTTGTAGATTATTTACACCAATAGGTACTATACCTTCAGTTGGATCTACCAAGGTCCAGACTTTGATTTGATGCATCGAGTCAATTTCTGACTTCATTTCTCTAACCATTTCTTAGAGTCGATACTCTGATATTGCCTCGTTATAGGTTTTGGTATCCATTACCTATGAACCCATTACCTACGAGGATATTTTTCTCTATTTTCTCTAAAATAGTACCTAAGTAACCTCTCAGAGGGATGAAAATTATTTTTTTCTATACGAGTATGGAGGAGGTTAGTGATTGTTATTGGCTCAATCCTGATTTGGTTTCATTTGGTTCTTATATCGTTGCTACTTGTGAGACTTTCTCCTTGAGCTTGATCGCTTTTCAATGCCGCTATCTTGAACAAACTATTTTTCAAGAAAGATGGCATGTTGACTCAATCACATTGTGATCTTCTGGAATGTAGAAATAGTACCTAATGACTCTTTAGGAATATACCTATAAATTGAGCTTAAAGGACCTAAACTCTAACTTGTCTGTTTGGGTTGTCTTTTGACATGAGTCGGACAACTCCAAATTCTAAGATGACTCAGACTTAGTTTCTTACCAATGCCATATCTCATACGGTGTGGTAGGAATGATTTTTAGAAGGACCCTATTCATTATGTATGTTGCAGTTAACAGACTGTGTCCCCAAAAAAAAAATCAGAAAGGTTTGTTGAGAGCTCATCATGGATAGAACCATATCTAATAGGGTTTGATTCCTCTATTCTGAAATTTTGTTAAGTTAAGGTTATGCAGGTGGAGTCTTTGAGAAGACTATGCCATTTTTTCTGAGATAGTCCAAGAATTTCTGACTAAGGTATTCACCTCCTCGATTTGATCGAAGAACCTTAATGGATTTTCTAGTTTGCTTTTCTACTTCATATCTGAATTCCTTGAACTTTTCAAAAGCTTACAGACTTATGTCTTATAAGATACACATATCCATACCTAGATAAATCATCGGTAAAGGTTATGAAGTTGGCAAAGTTGCCTCTAGTCGGCACATCAAATGGGCTGTATACAATCAGTATGTACTAGAGCAAGAAGATTCGTGGCCTTTCTCCCCATGTCCTACAAAAGGAAGCTTAGTCATTTTGCCATGAAGATAAGATTTATAAATTGGATATGACTCGAAAGTCAACGGACTTAAATTAGCCTTGATTTTCTCCAACTTTGTTAATCCTTCTTCCTGCTATATAATACCTAGTCTTAGGTGTCATAGGATCCTATCGTTTTGCGATCTATCCCTAGTTCGTTTGCGATGCGTATCATATTTGCTCGATATTAAAAATAGCATACATTATATATGTAATGGTAAGATCGTTAATAGAGCGAAACTACTTAACCAATTTTATTTCCTTTATAAAGAATGTTTACAATGGCTCCTTTAAGAAAACTTAATTTACATACCTTCCAATGCTAGGTTCATTCGAATAGAAATCAAAATTCACTGCTTATTGTAGGCTATCATAATAACAACATTTTAATTAGTAAGTTAAACCAGCATGGTAGTTGAAGAGAAATATGTTTCGATGGCCACTAATAGTCAAGCAAACTCTTACTCTATTTTCCGAGGCTGTAGGATCATGCTCACCATCCCTCAGTCCTGCCTGACTCATCTTAAGATCCTACATGAATGTGCATAAATGAGCACCTAGAATCATGTAGTCAGCATCTCAATGGATGTAGAAGAAACTGTAAGATTAGACTCAATAATGAGGCATCTACCTCTAAGAAGGATCTGCCCTCCTTAATTTTTTAGGGCTGACCAGGTTGTCGAAGGTGAGTTCCACTTCTAGTTGGCTGTCAGTTGAGTTCCGTAATAAAATATTTTCTTTGTCGCGGCCTTTCTTTCTTCAGCTCTGACGTTTTTCTTCTTTTCTCTCTATTCCAACTTCTAGCTATTTTCTTACAAACTTTCTTTCTTTTCTAAAGATTTTTCTGGGATCCTGTATTTACAAATGGACAAATGATCCAGCAGTAGTATTTCTTGTCTTGTACGTGGATGATATTCTCTTAATCAAAAATGACATTCCTGCACTGCAGAGAATAAAAATTTGGTTGTCATCATAGATCTCTATGAAGAAGTTGGGTGAAGCATCCTACATCCTAGGGATGAAGATATATAAGGATAAATCTAAAAGGATGCTTGGGTTATCTTAGTCTACGTACATAGATGCTATGCTGAAGAGGTTCAGCATGGAGAATTTCAAAAAGGGCTATCTCTCGATAAGCCATAAAATTTTTCTCTCTAAGAAGGATTGTCCGACAACTCTTAAAGAGAGAGCATGTACGAGTAGAGTTCCATATGCTTCGATAGTGGGATCTGAAGGAAAAACCTAGTTTTTTGGATCAGGTTCGTTCAGATCTGATTGGATTAAGAGAGATATTTCAAAATTTTCTCTTTTGAATCTAAATCAGATCTGAGACATTTTAGATCTAATTTTATAAATCTAATAAAAATAAATTAAAATAGATTTAATTTTATACCTTATTATTGGGTAATCAGATTACTCTGTGATGATCCTGCTGATTGCTTGAGGTTCTAGATCTAGCCATGTAATTGCCTGGCCTCAATTGGTGTCCACTCAGACTAGATCTAGAGATCTTCTCCTTCTTTATCACTTTTCCAAATATCAGATCTAGATCTAATTTGAAGAATCTTCAAAACTCCTTTTGAAGATCGGGTATCGTCTCTTGTAGTAGTGCTGCCTTCTTCCTTTCTCATCACCTTTCTTTTGCCTGGATCACACCATACTGGAGCCCAAATCCCCTTGGGCATGGAGAGGAGAGAGGGGACCTGAAGATGTCATGTAGGAGGGAGAGGGGCAGCCTTGTGGTGTGGGCAATGGTCTAAGCTCTGTAAAACTAGGCACGGATAGGGTTTATATAGATCCTGCTGCGCCATGCAGTAACACATCATCCCGACCAATCACGTTGCTTCATGCAATCAGATCTAAATCTGATTGATGGGATGACATCACCTATTTCAATTAGATAAGAGCTCCTCTAAATCATCCTTAGATAGTGCCTAAGACTGGTCAAAGTCTAATCTTTGGCACCACCTAGGTAGAAATCCCGAAGTAACTCGAGTCCCATCTGTATGGGACTCCAGGTGCCTCTATCAATTGGTGCATGCCTCCCTAAGCATGCGCCCCTAGTCCACCTGCTTTTTAGTAGGTTGACTGGTCCAAAATCAATCTCCTATGGGTGCATGACACATAGACGGATGTCTAAGTGTCAAAGGTCAATGTTTGACCAAAGTCAAAAGATAAGAATTAGTTGGTGATGGAAAATGGCAGGTGTTGTCTCAAATTTATCTCATAAATTAAGACAACCCTTTTCTGACCTGGACAAGCTCCAGACCAAGTAAAGGTATCTGAGTGAGCACAAACACATTGGCTCAGTCGAGATCATTTAAAATGATAATTGAAGGAGAACATTAGGCTCAATCATGTGCTAGCATGATTTCCTTGAACTTAATTGAATCTTATTCAAATCAATTGAACTAGGTTAGTCCATTTGATGATATCCAAATCTAAATCCTTGTTTGTGTGACCCAGTTAGGTTTAGTTCTGTATGGTAATGTGATATGTCGCGATCTCTATCATCGACATCATCGAACATCTTTTGATGGATTAGAACTTTTTTGGTTCAGACGACTAGAATGATCGATCATCCAAATCATTCTAATTGCTCTCAAAATCCATCAGTGATACCTAGTAGTATATGGTGGCAACCCATCAGAACTAAAAATAAATCTCTTAGTGTAGCTACCTATGTGATTAAGTTCTTCTATCTTGAGCCCTGATCAAATTTGGGTTAAGGTGAACTTGTCAAAACCTAATTTCTGTCATATGATTTTATCATTTGATTCAAGTCCGATGTGAAAACCTTAATAAAAATTCTTTCTATTATTTCACTCTGCCATGGCTATGGACTTACGAACTTGATTCTCTTGATCATCATAGGGCTGCTCCTCATCTACCGAGGTAGATAGATTTCCTCTTGCTGCAATTCAATTCCTACAATAAACATGCTATAGCCAACATACACCTCAGGATTCCAAATGGCTAGGAGATCGAGTCATGATGTAGTCAAACTATAACACCCTCAAGGTGAACTATCGATATACCTCAGGTCAAAGAACTAGATACACCACTACAGCTTCGAGCCAGTCATCGACGAAAAGGTAGACTTTCTTATGACCGCTCGAGGTGGTCACGCTCAGTGCCCTCATTTTCTAACGAGTATCTGTACTCTCGCTTTGGTGTCTCTACACCATAGACTCAAGACTCATCTACTATAAAAAAGCGATTGTACACCAACCTTTCGGATCAATCACCATCCTCATGATGATCCATGGTTGGAAGCATTTTATGAGTTAATAACGAAAATTCATGTCTTAAATTTTCAACTCTTGAAAATAAGAATTATCATTATCATTAACTCAAGGGATGTATCACACACACTTAATACACATTGTGATAACAAATAATCTATTTTATTATTTATAGTCAAAATTATAATTTTGCCCTTAGAAGTATACAACAAGTGTCAGCCAATTCTGGCTTCTAGGGCACACACATCTAACAAACTCCCACTTGACCTAAAGACAATTGGCTACAAATCTAAGTCCCATCTTCTCAAGGTGGGCTTCGATCTTCTACTGGTCCAATGGCTTTGTAAGTAGGTCCACTGCATTGTCTGCGGAGTCGACTCTCTTGACCTCGATGTAACCCATCTTGAGGTAATCACGGATGAGGTGGTATCGCTGCTTGATGTGCTTGAATTTCTGATGAGACCTCGGCTCCTTAGCAAGGCCTATGGCGCCATTGTTGTCTCAGTATAGAGGAATGGCATTTGATGGCATTACTTCGATTTCTGTGGCAAACTTTTTGTACTAGAATGCCTCCTTCGTAGCTTCTAATGCAGCGATGTATTCTACTTGGTAGAATCTGCTATCACTGTCTGCTTAAAATTTTTTCAACTGATAGCACCACCATTATACATAAACAAACTCCCAGATGTTGACTTTCGATCATCTACATCGGACATAAAATTCGAGTCTGTATACCCCTGAATTTGGAGTTCTTCATTATTAAAAACCAATAATATATCCTTAATTCTTCTCAAGTACTTAAGGATACATTTCACAAAAGTCCAATGTTCTTCAACTGGATTTGACTGATATCTGCTTGTGACACTCACAGCATGGGCTATATCAAGTCGTGTGCATAACATGGCATACATGAGGCTGCCTATTGCTGAAGCATAAAGGATCTTGCTCATGCATTCTATTTCCTCAGGTGTGCTAGAGCACATCTTCTTAGAAAGATGAATGTCATGTCTGAAGGGTACCAAACCTCTTTTAGAGATTTCCATGCTAAACCTCTTTAGCACTTCCTCTATGTACATCTTCTGTGAAAGTTCTAGTATCCTATTTGGTCTATCTCTATAGACCTTAATTCCTAGAATAAAGGATGCTTCTCCTAGATCTTTCATGGAGAATTCTTTGGATAACCACATTTTAATTGTGGTCATCATGAGAATATCATTCTCAATAAAAAGGATATCATCCACGTACAATACGAGGAAGACAACAGTGCTCCCACTGACCTTTTTGAAGATACATGGTTCCTCCTCATTCTTGATGAAACTAAATAATTTGATGATATTATTGAAATGAGTATTTCAGCTCCGAGATGCTTGCTTAAGTTCATATATAGAGCTTTGCAGCTTGCATATTTTGTGATCAGCATCACTAGATATGAAACCTAGCGGCTATTCCATATAGATATCTTCCTCAAGGTATCCATTTAAGAATGTCGTTTTCATGTCCATTTATCATATTTCATAATCAAAATAGGTTGTAATAGTAAGCAATGTACGGATGGATTTTAGCATAGCTACTGACGAAAAGATATACTGATAGTCAATGTCTTCACACTGACTATAACCTTTTGCCACTAATTTAGCTTTCAATGTCTCTACATTTCTATCTGCACCAATCTTTCCCTTGTAGATTTATTTACACCCAATAGGTACTATACCTTCTAGTGGATCTACCAAGGTCCAGACTTGATTTGAGTGCATCGAGTCAATTTCTGACTTCATTGTCTCTAACCATTTCTTAGAGTCGATATCTGATATTGCCTCGTTATAGGTTTTGGTATCATTACCATGAACCCCATTACCTACGAGGAATATTTTCTCTATTTTCTCTAAAATAGTACCTAAGTACCTCTCAGAGGGATGAAAAATTATTTTTTATCTACGAGATGGAGGAGGTAGTGATTGTATTGGCTCAACCTGATTTGGTTTCATTTGGTTCTTATATCGTTGCTCTTGTGAGACTTTCTCCTTGAGCTTGATCTGCTTTTCAATGCCGCTATCTTGAACAAACTATTTTTCAAGAAAGATGGCATGTTGACTCAATCACATTGTGATCTTCTAGAATGTAGAAATAGTATCCTAATGACTCTTTAGGATATCCTATAAATTGAGCTCTAAAGGACCTAAACTCTAACTTGTCTGTTTGTTGTCTTTTGACATGAGTCGGACAACTCCAAATTCTAAGATGACTCAGACTTAGTTTCTTACCATGCCATATCTCATACGGTGTGGTAGGAATGATTTTAGAAGGAACCCTATTCATTATGTATGTTGCAGTTAACAGACTGTGTCCCCAAAAAAAATCAGAAAGGTTTGTGAAGCTCATCATGGATAGAACCATATCTAATAGGGTTTGATTCCTCTATTCTGAAATTTTGTTAAGTTAAGGTATTGCAGGTGGAGTCTATTGAGAGACTATGCCATTTTTCTTGAGATAGTCCAAGAATTTCTGACTAAGGTATTCACCTCCTCGATTTGATCGAAGAACCTTAATGGATTTTCTAGTTTGCTTTTCTACTTCATATCTGAATTCCTTGAACTTTTCAAAAGCTTCAGACTTATGTCTTATAAGATACACATATCCATACCTAGATAAATCATCGGTAAAGGTTATGAAGTTGGCAAAGTTGCCTCTAGTCGGCACATCAAATGGGCTGTATACATCAGTATGTACTAGAGCAAGAAGATTCGTGGCCCTTTCCCCATGTCCTACAAAAGGAAGCTTAGTCATTTTGCCATGAAGATAAGATTTATAAATTGGATATGACTCGAAAGTCAACGGACTTAATAGCTTGATTTTCTCCAATTTGTTAATCCTATCTTCTGCTATATGACCTAGTCTTAGGTGTCATAGATACCTATCGTTTGGACTATCCCTAGTTCGTTTCATGGTATTCATATTTTGCTCGATATTAAAAATAGATACATTAATATGTAACTGGTAAAGATCGTTAATAAGGAAACTACTTACAATTTTATTTCTTTCATAAAGAATGTTACAATGGTCCTTAAGAAAACTAATTACATAGCCTTCCAATGCTAGGCATGAAATAGAAATCAAATTCCTGCTTATTGTAGGCACATAATAACAACATTTTAATAGTAAGTCTAAACCAGATGGTAGTTGAAGAGAATATGTTTTCATGGCCACAGCAGCAACTCTTACTCTATTTTCGAGGTGTAGGATCATCTCACCATCCCTCAGCCTCCTGCTATTCTTAAGATCCTACATGAAAGTGCATAAATGAGCACTAGAATCAGAGTCAAGCATCCAACTGGATGTAGAAGAAACTGTAAGATTAGACTCAATAATGAGCATACCTCTAGAAGGATCTGCCTCCTTATTTTTTAGGGTGACCAGGTTTGTAGGGTAGTTCCACTTCTAGTGGCTGTCAGTGTTGTAATGAAAATATTTTCTTTGTCAGCGGCCTTCTTCTTCAGCTCTGACTTTTTCTTCTTTTCTCTTTCCATCTTCTACTTTTTCACAAACTTCTTCTTCTTTCTAAAAGATTTTCTTTTGGAAGAAGTCCATTCCATAGCAAGCACTGAGCCTTTAGAACCTTTCATAGAAAGCTCAGCAGTAACCAGCATGTTCATAAGCTCGGTCAGGAAATTTTGAAATTTATGCATATAGTAGTTTATGATGAACTGCCCATATGCATCAGTTAAAGATTGCAGAATTATATCATTCTGCATATCCAAGTCCAACTTTACTCCGAGCTTATCAAGCTCTTCTAAGTCCTTGATCATCATCAGACAATGATCTTGGACTGACTGCCCATCATGCATTTTAGCCTTGAATAGTCATTTAGTGACTTGATACTTGGCTGCGCAACTCTGTTCATCAAACATCTCTTGTAGGTGAGCTGACATTTGATGGGCAGTCCTGATATCTTCATGTTGGCACTGAAGCTCATCAGACATCGAGCCCAACATGTAGTATCTGCCTTGTTATCTTCGTTCATCCACTTATCAAGAGACGCTCTCTGTTCAACGGATGGATGAGCTGGTAAGGTTGGAGGGTCCTGGTCCAATACATGAGTTAACTTCTTGAAACCCAAAATGATTTTGAAGTTTTGGAGCCAATCCTTGTAATTGACTCTGGTCAGTCTATGGGTGTCCAAGATACATGCTAGTGGGTTGGATGCAGACATATTCCTATAGAGAGTCAAAGTTTCTAGTTAGATATTGTAATTAAGACTTGACCAATTTACTTAGGAGTTTTATTTTTAAATAAATTAGATCTCACTATTTTCTCAGATCCCTACACTCCTTCTGTAGAGATGCAAAAATCTCCATGATTAATGATTTCTAGTGGGTGGTGCTGTCCCACCAACTGACTCATCACCTCACCTAACAGTTATTGGTGATGGGTTAGCCAATGAGTGAACAACTCTTGTTCAATGATTCTCTAATCATGGTACACCCAAATTTGGTCTCTAATTCATGAATCTCATCATGCTCGGAATATTGATCCACTCCTTAGTTAAGTCAAACCAACCATTTGCATAGATTGGATTTCTAATTAAGTCTCTCACCGTATTCGAAATATTGAGCCCAATCCATATCCAGCCCATAGCATCCAATGCCTAATAGACATGGTTGTGTCTTTTCGGTGCAACCGAACCACTGTAACCAGCTAAGAACAATCAACATCGGGAAGGGCCCACACATCTATAATGGTAGAAGATGTTAGACTTAATCTTTTCTTAGGAAGATTTGATTTAGGTCTCATTAAACTAGACTTGACATAGTCATAACCATTATGACTAACCTAGTGGCATAGGTTAGCTTGGATTATTGACCACCTCAGATTAGGACTGAGCCAACAAATATGGTCAGGTAAGTGAGACCGGTGGAAGGGATATGCCATTAACTCGATAAGAATGCATTCGAGTCGAGTAGCTCTCAATTAAAAATCAGTTGATCGTATCTGCCAAACTTATCTTGGACACCAAATTATTGAGCCAGAACCAATCAGGTTAGCCTATAATCCAGACTCTAACCACTAAGCCTAATTAGGTCTTAGCTTGATCGATCACTTATGTGGCTCGATCTTGACCCAGACTTAATCCTATTAGGTTGGTCAATTTAACCACTCTTGATCCCATCTAAGCAACTCTTGATTCGGTTTGATCAACCGCTTAAACCTAATTGAGCTACCCAAGTCCAAACCCAATTTTATGAATATGTCTTAGATCTTAAATTCTTAATTTTAAATCTAACATATTTTATAATCTTAATTCTTAATTAAGTTTACGGTTCACAAACAAAATATGTAAATAAAATCCTAAGGTTTCATGATCTAGGATTTTGCAGAAAATAAGTTCTTGATTTTTGACTAAGGACGAACGCGCAGTACTCCTATACATCATAAGAACATCCCATCAAATAAGAGGAGAGGGCATTTAAATCCTACTTTGTTCTTATGACCGGACGGCTAAGGGGAACGCCTTAATCAGAAATATAAAAACTACAAAACTAGTTAGATCTACATCATATATCTTATATATAAAAATTGATCTAACAATAAACATATTTTGCATACATCTCATGTATCATATCATGCATATTTTCAGATCTAAATTATATTATAATTGATCTAAAAAATTAAATTTAAATTGATCTCATTAAAATAAATTTTATTCTAGATAATTATGTAGAACTATTCTACAACTAGTCTAAACATGCATTCATCATATCTCATATGAATCAAAAATTAAATAATTTTATTTTTTATTTTTTAGATCTTATTATAATATTTATAATATTAAAAATAGTAAATAAATTAATCTAAAATTATAACTTAATTAAATTAAATTATGATCATGCAAGACTATACATAGAACAATTCTATTTTACAACTAGTCATGCATCTTGTAAAACTTAGATCTAAATTATTTAATTTTAATTTTTTTAATTTTAGATCTAATCATATCTCATGTGATATCTAAAATTACCTAATTATTTAATCAAAAATAAATTTAAATCAAATCTAAATAATTTATGAGAACCTAGCTCTGACACCATTTGAAGGAAAAACCTAGTTTTCTGGATCAGGTTCATTCAGATCTGATTGGATCAAGAGAGATATTTCAAATTTTTTTCTTTTGAATTTAGATCAAATTTAAGATATTTTAGATTTAATTTTATAGATCTAATAAAAATAAATTAAAATAGATTTAATTTTATACCTTATTGTTGGGTAATCCGATTATCCTATGATGATCCTACTGATTATCAGAGGTTCTGGATCTAGCCATGCAAGTGCTTGGCCTCTACCAGTATCAACTTAGGCTGGATTTGAAGATCTTTTTTTTTTTAATCACTTTTTTAAATATCAGATCTGAATCTGATTTGGAGGATCTTCAAAACTTCTTTTGAAGATCAGGTATCGTCTCTTGTAGTAGTGCTACCTTCTTCCTTTCTCGTCATCTTTCTCTTGCCTGGATTGCATCAAACTAGAGCCCAAATCCCTTTGGGCATGGAGAGGAAAGAGGAGACCTAAAGATGGCATGGAGGAGGGAGAGGGGCAGCCTTGTGGCATGGGCAATGGTCTAAGCTCTCTGAAACTAGGCGTAGATAGGGTTTATGTAGACCCTATTACGCCATGCAGTGCTACATCATCTCGGCCAATCACATTGCTTCATACAATCAGATCTAAATCTGATTGATGGAATGACATCACTTGATTCAATTAGATAAGAGCCCAGCTAAATCATCCTTAGATGGCACCTAAGACTGGTCAAAGTCTAATCTTTGGTGCCACCTAGGTAGAAACCCCGAAGTAACTGGAGTCCCATCTATATGGGACTCCAAGCGCCTCTATCCATAGGCGCACGCCTCCCTAGGCATGCACCCCTAGTCCACCTACTTTTTAGTAGGTTGACTGGTCTAAAATCAATCTCCTATGGGTGCATGATACATGGGTAGATTTCTAAGTGTCAAAGGCCAACGTTTGATCAAAGTCAAAAGACAAGAATTAGCAGGTGATAGAAAATGGCAGGTGTTGTCTCAAATTTATCTCATAAATTAAGACAATCCTTTTTTGACCTTGACAAGCTCCAGTCAAACTAAGTAAAGGTACCTGAGTGTGCATAAACATTTTTGGCTTAGTCGAGATAACTTAAAATGATAATTGAAGGAGAACATTAGGCTCAATCGTGTGCTAGCACGATTTTCTTGAACCTAATTGAATCTTATTCCAATCAATTGAACTAGGTTAGTCCATTTGATGATATCCAGATCCAAACCCTTATTTATCTGACCCAATTAGGTTCAGTTCTGTATGGTAATGGTATATGTCGCGATCTCTATCATCGACATCATCGAAACACCTTTCGATGGATCAGAACATTTTTGATTCAGACAAATAGAATGATTGATTATCCAAATCATTCTAATTACTCCCAAAATCCACCAATGACACCTAGTAGTATATGGTGACAATCCATCAGAACTAAAAATAAACCACTCGGTGTAGCTACCTATGTGATTAAGTTCTTCTATCTTGAGCTCCGATCAGATTAGGGTTAAGGTGAACTCGTCAAATCCTAATTTTTGTCATATGATTTAATCATTTGATTCAAGTGCGATGTGAAAACCTTAATAGAAACTCTTTCTATTATTTCATTCTGCCATAGTCATGGGCTTACAACTTGATTCTCATGATCATCATAGGGCTGCTCCTTATCTACTAAGGTAGATAGATTCCCTCTTGATGCAATCCAATTCCTACAATGAACATGCTATAGCCAACATATACCTCAGGATTCTAAATGGTTAGGAGACCGAGTCATGGTGTAGTCAAACTATAACACCCTCAAGGTGAACTGCCGATGCACCTCAGATCAAAAAATCAGATACGTCACTACAACTTCGAGCCAGTCATCGATGAGAAGGTAGACTTCCTTATGACTGCTCGAGGTGGTAATGCTTAGTGCCCTCATTCTCTAATGAGTACTTATACTCTCACTCTGGTGTCTCTATACTGTAAACTCAAGACTCATCTACTATAAAGAAGCGATTATACACCAACCTTCCGGATCAATCATCATCCTCATGATGATCCTACAGTTGGAAGCATTTTATAAGTTAATAACGAAAATTCATGTCTTAAATTTTTAACTCTTGAAAATAAAAATTATCATTATCATTAACTCAAGAAATATATCACAGACACTAAATAGACATTGTGATAGAAAATAATCTATTTTATTATTTATAGTCAAAATTATAATTTTACCCTTAGAAGTGTATAACAAGTGTCAGCCAATTCTGGCTTCTAGGGCACACACATCTAATAGGATCTATCATGTATGCCATGACATGTACGAGACCAAACTTGGTATACTCCCTAAGAGTAGTGAGTAGATACTAGTCTAACCATGGAGAAAATCACTAGAAAGTAGTTAAAACCATCCTTAAGTATTTGAGAAATACTAAGGACCAATGGTTGGTTTATGGTGAGTCAAATCTGAAACTTATGGAGTTTACTGACTCTAGCTTTTAATTTGACCATGATGACAATAGAAGCATGTTGGGATATATTTTTACTCTAAATGGTAGAGCCATCTGCTGGAAGAGTTTCAAGCAGCATACTGCGGCAGACTCTATTTACGAAGTAGAGTACATTGCAGCATCAGATACCATGAAGAAAGTTGTGTGGCTAAGGAAGTTTATCACTGAGCTCGGAGTAGCATCCTCCCTTGATGGTCCGATCCTGCTCTACTACTTAGGTGAAAGAATCGAAGGCACACTAGTGAACTAAGTACATTCTATGCTATTTTCACCTGATCCGAAAAATCGTGGATAGAGGAGACGTCGACCTTCAGAAGATTGACGAAAAGAAGAACCCGACTGACCCCTTCACTAAAGCTCTGGCGATAAAGGAGTTCAATAACCACAAGTCAAAGATGGATATTAGATACTGTGCTGAGTGGCTTTAGGATAAGTAAAAGTTATTGAAAAATGTATCCTAAAGCCAATCATTAGCTTATTGATGGTTGAGCTACATTGTATCTGTAATTGATTCATTAATAAATAAAATATATTTTTGGTTTTTTTTATCACAAAGTATTCATCTTCTAATGAACTTCATTATTATGATGAAGTTCTTAGGACTATTTAGCTTCGATAAAGAGTAGATTTATCTATTAGTCCTTAAATTTGTTCACGACCAAATGATAAACTGTTAATTAGGACGACAGCATCTATCGAGCATAGATCACTATATGCCATATGGGTTGGCTGTCCTCTTAACCAAAAAGTTTGGAGATACTGGTGTGGCATATAGGTGAGATGTATGGGTGCATCATCATTGAACGTAACCAACTCTAGAGTATTCTACTGTCGAGAACGTCTCTAATGGGATATAGGTATAAGTGTCCCTTAGACTTGAGATCACCTCAGTGACTTACAAGCAACTTTCTGTGCTTTGGTACCAGACTAACTAAATTTCTAATTCAAAAATAGAAGGCTTCTAGGCATAATCAAGTACTTATGAAGTCAGAGTGTGATCAAGATGAAATTGACCACTCCAAGAGTTGGAGAATAATGTATCACTGTATTTTAATATAGCAAAACCTTGGCCAAAATAATCCATTAGATGGATTTATTATTTTAAAATACAATATAGACAACCTGATCAAAGTTGATAGTTGAACACTGAGGTGTCCTATAAGCATTTTGGTTAAGTAGATGAATTATATGGAAACTATATCCTCATGGGTTCTAAGGATATTGTTCTACACATTCAACCTATCCCGCCATTGGGTACCATTGCTAGATGGTCACTTTGATTAGTACAAAAATTTATTCCTATGCTATCAGCTTAGATTCAAACCTATGAGGTCACACACATTAGAGTTCACGATCTGATCGGATGGTTGATCAATGATTAAGAATCATTCTAGGGTTAAACGATCAATACGATTGATGTTTAACCTAATGCAAGTGTTGCAGAAGGATCCATTAGCAATTTGATTGCTAATTAACTTAATTTAATTAAGCCTAAGGACTAAGATTAAATTTAATTAAATATGATTTAATTGGATTTGGTTTGGATTTGATTAGATCAAGTCTAATTGACTTACTGGATAAGCTAAGTGCAAGGAAGAACTAGTCCTAGTTTAACTAGGACTTGGGTCAACCCAATTTCCAAATTTGATTAGAAAATTAAATTAAAATTAAATATAATTTAATCTAATTTAATTAAGTCCTTAATTAGATTAGGGCCTAATTTAATTAGGTTGAGTTATTTTTGGTTAAATTTAGTTTAAGAAACTACTTTGACCAAGTTATAGATGGAATCCTAGTAAGACTAGGATTCCTCCTTGCGCCACCTTAGTCCCAATGCCCCCCATGCCTATTTTTTAGAAATTTTTCATGAAAATTCTCTTTCCCCTGGTCTTCACGTGCACCCATCTCTCTCTCTCTCTCTCTCTCTCTTTCTTTCTTATATGGTAATTGGGTGGAGGATCAAGTCAAAGAAGGAGTTTGTTTTGATTTTTGATTCTATGAGATAGAATCCTAACAAATCTAAACTCTTCCCAATTGGTGGTGCCCCATCTCTCTATTATTTCCTCTCTTATTCCACATTAGAAAGGCCCTTTTTTATGTGCCCCTCCTTCCTGGTACATGCTAAAAATATTGGAGGGGGGGCCTAAGAGTTGGGCGCCCCTTGACTTCTCCTATTTGACCTTTCCTTGTTTAGTATTTGACCTAGACAATGACTCTTCTTTTCTTATATATTTTGGATGAATTTTTGCTTGAAATTTTAATAAAATATAGATCATTGAGTGTGCGTTGAGGTGTATAAAAATCAGGAAGAGAACATCTGGATGTGGGGATTCAATAGACACAAAACTAGATGACTAGGTGAGAGCAAGGAGAAGAAGAAGAAGGTCTTCTTCTAGGGTTGCTGTGTTCACCTCTTTCCATCCTCATTCTTTCAATTTTTTGAGAGTGTTTCACATCTGAAACCTCCTATCCATCTTATATTCTTTAGAAGAGTCTAAATTCAGAAGAAGAAGGCATCTGATCGACCATCAAAGAAAGATCAGCACAGTACTAGCAGACTGTGCTGATTTCCTGCATTAGGATCTCAGATCGTGTTCGTAGGCTCGTGTGGACAACTCCTAGAGATTGGATACATGTGCGGCTCATGATTTCATCCTCAAGCCTAGATCAATAAGTTAGAATATCTAACTTACTCAGATATTAGATCTAATCTGTTATTCTATAGCTACATTAGATGTAGTATTGTAGCATGTTGATGAGATCAACATGTTAATCTTTCCTTTGTGTTTTTAATTTTTGATTTAATATCATGCCATGATCATATAATAAATCTTAGATCTATGATATTTTTATATTTATTTGAATAAATATTTAATTTATTTAAGTCTTTCGCTGCAGGTCTTAAAAAAGTTTCAAGATCTACCCGTGAAATCCTAGATCTGGTTCCTTCAGTAGCAATCAAGGAGGGTATCTTAGCAGAGCGTGCTAGAGGTTTCTCAGGAAGATCGAGCACCAGGTCTCAGGGAGAGCCAGGGGTCACAAGGTGCACCAAGAGCATCAAGAAAGTTAGGAGTGTCCTGAAATGGTGGGGTTGCCTAAGAATAGAGGCTGGGGCTTGATGCAGAGGCTAAGAGTCCCATAGAGTATCCAGGGATGTCGAGGACCTTGGACTCGTAGATTTGTGATGAGGATCTTCTTGGGATTACTTTGAGAGCATTGTATGGGTGAGTGCTTCTGGATTGAGAGAGAGGGTTGGTGAGTTGAGATTGTATCTTTTCTATTATTCTTTCTCGATAGTGAAGCATTGCATGTCCTGTGGATGTAAGCACTTGGACCAAACCACCTATATGGTTGTGTTTGTTTATTTTCTTCTATCTTTTCATAGCAACAGATGGTGTCATATCTCCTATAGGTGATCTTGGATGGGTGATCCATGTTTTGCAGTTGATGGATCTATCCTAATAACTAGAGGTAGTGAGTAGATATCAATCTGATTCGCGTGAGAATCACTGAAAGGTTATAAAGACAATCCTGAAGTATTTGAGAAATACTAAAGATCAGTAGCTCATTTATAGAGATGCTGACTTGAAACTTATGGGATATACTAATTCTAGTTTCCAATCAAATCATGATGATAGCAAGAGTGTGTCAGGTTATATATTTACCCTAAACGATGGAGCGATCTGCTGGAAGAGTTTGAAGCAGCATAATGTAGCCAATTCTATGTACGAAGCGGAGTATGTCACGGCATCTGATGCTGCGAAGGAAGCTATATGGCTATAAAAATTCATCATTGAGCTAGGAGTGGCACTCTTCTTAGATGGTCCTGTTCTGCTATACTGTGACAGCACTAGAGCCATAACTCATGCGAAGGAGCCAAAGGTATATCAGCACACCAAGCATATTCTACATCGCTACCACCTTATACGAGAGATCATGGAGCGAGGTGATGTAGACCTTTAGAAGATCGACAGAAAGGATAATGTGGCCGACCCATTTACTAAGGCTCTCAAAATCAAAGAGTTCGACAATCACAAATGGAAGATGGGTATTCGATATTGTTTTAAGTGGCTTTAGTCTAAGTGGGAGTTGTTAAAAAATATATTCTAAAGTCAATCATCTAGGTTGTAGATGGTTGAGCTGAATATAATTTATACTTAAATTTTAAATGAATTAAATTATTATTTTGATATTTCATCATTCTTGTGCATCTTCCTATAATGAACTCTTTTATAATGAAGTCCTTAGGACTATTTAAACTCAACAAAAGAGGGTTTGTCGTTTAGTTCTTAAACTTGTTTACGACCAAATAATATGTTATTACCAAGGATGACAATGTTTATCGAGTGTAGGTCATTGTGTGCCATATGGATTGGTTGTTCACTTAACTAAGGAGTGTGGAGACACTAGTATGACAAGTAGATGAGATATAAGGATACATCTGCACTGAGTGTGATCAACTCAGGAGCTTTTCTGCTGTAAAGATTTGCTCTAATGGAATATGGATATAAATATCCCTTTGACCTGAGATTACTATGGTTACTTTCAAGTAACTTACTATGCTTTAGTGTCGGACTATTTAAATTTTTAATTTAATGATGAAAGATTTTTGGGCATAGTCAAGTACTTGAGGAGTTGGTGCGTATATCAAGGTAGGATTGACCACTCCTAATTTTAGAAGCTATGTTCAATTATGTTTTAATTTAGCAAATCCTTTTCCAGGGTAGTCCTAGTAAGGGGTCACAAAACTAATTGCTTTGAAACATGATTTGGATGTACTTATCAGGATTGACAGCTTAACACTGAGTCATCCTATACTTAGAGATCAAAGGAATGAATTATGCGATAACTATATTCATGTAGGTTATTATTGGTGCAGAATCTGGTTGATGCCAAAATCGAGCTAGAGGTGGAGAAGATGTGGTCGCCGCAAGAAACCTACAAGGCAAGTCTAGATCAGAGTCAAGGGTGGTGGCTCCGGCAGAACCCTCCGATGATCAAGTCAGCTCTTTTAGCCAAGAGAAATGGAGTGCTCAGAAAAGAAAGTAGCAGAGTTTAGGGAAGGAGAAGAGAGCTCTAGAGAGAAACGTATCTAGAGGATTCCTTTTATAGGCGGAGCCTATAACAAACTGAGAGCGACAGCCATAACCATCTAGTAGTAGGCCACTCGATGCCATGTGGAATTTGTTGTGGGGAGTAGTGTCTGTTATCATGACATGCTAGTTCATTGAAATTTAATAGTTGAAGTTTTGGGGAGGTAGGCACTGACGGTGAAGAGCTTCGAGTTTCATCAATTTTAGAGGAATTCGGACTCCTTCATGGTCGTCTATGTGTAAGTGGCTTCATGCTGTGCAGCTTGCCAGATTTGCATAGGTGTGGATGCCTTTCTGGGTGACTGTAAGAAGTTCAGTCAGAAGGGGTTTGGAGGTCTTATGATTGGAGGAGTCCTAAAGGAAGCCCACTGAAAGAATCTCGAAGCAGTTTTGCTAGAAGAAGAAGCCCGACTGAAGGGGAAGAACTCTAAAAATAATCCTATTGGAGAATTCTGGAAGGAGGTCCGTTGGAGAAGCGAATACATAACAATGAGTCCCCTCTTAGCTGATGTAAGAAGTTTGGATGGATGGGGGCTGATGGGAAGGAAATCAACTAGCATCGGGGAGGAGATTAATGGGAAGGATGTTGGCTGGGGGGAATTTGCCTAGGAGCGAAAAGGGATCTGCTTGGAGAGGGTCTGTTTGTTTATTCCTTCAAAGCTCGACTGTCTTCGAAGTCATTTGGAGGCTGATATAAAAGAGATGAGGTCCTTTTGTCTGTGCGTTCAAAGTTCTTGATGTTGGAATCTTGTGTTAGATATGTGTGCCCTAGAAGCCAGAATTGGCTGACACTTATAATACACTTCTAGGGGCAAAATTATAATTTTAACTATAAATAATAAAATGGATTATTTTCTATCACATATGTGTATTTAGTGTTTGTGATACATCTTTTGAGTTAATTGTAATGATAATTCTTATTTTCAAGTGTTGAAAATTTTAGACAAGAATTTTCATTATTAACTCATAAAATGCTCCTTACTGTAGGATCATCATGAGGATGGTGATTGATTCGAAAGGTTAGTGTACCATCGCTTCTTTATAGTAGATGAGTCTTAAGTCTATGGTGTAGAGACATCGGAGTGAGAGTACAGGTACTCATTATAGAACGAGGGCACCGAGCGTGACCACCTCGAGTAGTCATAAGGATGTCTACCTTCTTTTCGATGACTGACTCGAAGCTGTAGTGGTGTGTCTGATTCTTTGACCTGAGGTGCATTGACTGTTCACCTTGAGGGTGCTATAGTTTGACTACAATATGACTCGATCTCCTAGCCATTCAGAATCTTGAGGTGTATGCTGGCTATAGAATATTCATTGTAGGAATTGGCTTGCATCAAGATGGAATCTATGTACCTCGATGGATAAGGAGTAGCCCTATGATGATCATGAGAATCAAGTCCATAAGCTCATGGCCATGGCAGAGTAAAATAATAGAAAGAGTTTCTATTAAGGTTTTCACATCGGACTTGAATCGAATGATTAAATCATATGATAGGAATTAGGGTTTGACGAGTTCACCTTAACCCTAATCTGATCGGAGCTCAAGATAGAAGAACTTAATCACACAGGTAGCTACACCAAGAGATTCATTTTCAGTTTTGATGAGTTGCCACCATATACTACTAGGTATCACTGGTGGATTTTGGGAGCAATTAGAATGATTTGGATGATCGATTATTCTAGTTGTCTGAATTAGAAGAGTTCTGATCCATCGAAAGGAGTTTCGATGCTGTCGATGATGGAGATCAAGACATATCCCATTATCATACAGAACAGAACCTAACTGGATCACACAAATAAGAGTTTGGATTTAGATATCATCAATTGGACTAATCCAGTTCAATTGATTTGAATTAGATTCAATTAGGTTCAAGAAAATCGTGCTAGCACACGATTGAGCCTAACGTTCTCCTTCTATTATCATGAAAAGTTGTCTCGATTGAGCCAAATATGTTTGTGCTCACTCAAGTACCTTTACTTGATTTGACTTGAGCTTGTCCAGGTCAAAAAAGAGTTATCTTAATTTATGAGATAAATTTGAGACAACACCTACCATTTTCCGTCACCTGCTAATTCTTGTCCTTTGACTTTGGTCAAAAGTTGACTTTTGACCCTTCGACATCTGCCCATGTGTCATGCACTTATTAGAGAGCAGATAAGGATTTGTTCCTTCACTAAAATTTAGAAAGGAGGGGGAGCATGCCTAGGATGGCATGCACCCATGGATAGGGATGCTTGAAGTCCCATGCAGATGGGACTCCAGGTTGCTTCTTGGATTCAACTTAGGTGTCCCTTACCTATAGACTTTGACCAGTCTTAGGCATCATCTAAGGATGAATCTATGAGGCTCTCATCTGATTGGATCAGGTGATGTCATTCCATCAATCAGATTTAAATCTGATTGCACGAAGCAACGTGATTAACCGGAATGATGCAGCACTGCATGGCACAGTAGGGTCTATAAATAAATCCTATCTATGCCCAACTTCAAGAGAGCTGATAAGTATCATAAATTTATCAATAAAAATATTAATTTTTTAATTAATTCATATTAATTTTTTAAAATTAATGATCAATTTATATATAATTTTTGAGAAATTCATATTTTTTATTAATTAAAAAATTAATTAAAAAATAATAAAAATTAAAAAATAAAATTTTATTATTAGTGAAAAGAGCTCATTTTTTTGATCATAATAAAATAAGTTTGAAGCAAAACAGAGCTAAAATGAAGAAGATATGAATTTCTAAAGAAATAAAATAAATAAAAATTAAATAAAAAAAGAAAACGGCTCAGCTGGCTCCACAAGCCAAGCCACCAAGCTAAGCCAAGTCGTCAAAGCCGACTCAACTATAGAAGCCACCAACCGATCTACGATCCAAGCGTGGACCGCTAGCTCAGCAGAAATTGATGAATTAAAACGTGACACATGGCAGACCTAGACCCTTAAAAGGTCCACGGAAATCTATCGCGGCTCATAGAGTATTTTGGACTATTCACTCGGCAATAGGAGGTGCTGATTGGTTGCGGTGTGCGGTGCGGCTAGTCCACATGGTCCATGAGAATAGTAATTATGCGATCGGATGGCTGCGGTTGATTACGGTCAAGATCGGACGGTGGTGGTTAAAACATCCAGAACTACGGTGAAGATCCAATAGCCCAAGAAGCTCCCGACTTGATTAAAACATCCAGAACTCAATCTGATGTCTAGATTTCCTCCATCAACGTATGATCGGATGGCCAAAATTTAATTCGACCTGATTTGGGCCGATACACATTCGATTTTGATGATTTTTGGACCATTAGATTTCTATTGATGGCCAGATTTCATCTAGAACAACAAAATTTATGCAAGACTCCTTTTAATCTAATTTTCACTCAGATTTCTCCATATTTTGATGATGAAAGAGCTCCTTAGTCCCACATTGCCCAGAAGAAAACTCTCTAGCCCTCCTAGCTCTATAAAAAGGATCCCAGGCCTCTAGAAATCAACATCTCTGATCAAGGTGAAGCTTTGGTACAGGATGAAGCCAGGCTATGGGTTAATGGCTGCTTCAAAGCAATGGGTGTTGAAACGAAGAGCTGGGCTTCTACACCATCTTTCCACCAATGTCGATCCAAGATCAGAGATCAGGCTATTTTATTTTATTTTCTTTTCTTTTTAAATTTCATGTATTTAAATTTTAAAATTTTAATTAATGAAAATTTTATTATTGCACTTTAATTTTAGCTTTTTATTTTATAATTTAATTTGTACATTTTAATTATTATTCTTTATTTTACTGTAAGTAGATGCTAAGATCTAATTAGTAGATCTTAGTACCAAGTTTACTTTTCTGCATAATTTAATTTTCACTTCGCAATTCTAATTTTTAATTTTTGATTTCAAATTCTATTTTTAAATTTTTTTTTTAAGAAAATCAAAGATTTCAAATCTAAAAATACTACCTTTTCTGTGGATTCGATCCGACTCACTGCTATTTATGTATTTTTAATTATTTTAAGAAATTAGATTAAACTGATAAACATGGTATCTTAACGACTACATCACGTTCCTATCAAGTTTTTGGCATCATTGTTGGAGAAGGCACAGACATTAAATTTTTTATCTCTTTAATTTTTTTATAAATAAATTATAAATAAAATTTTTATTTTTCTATAAATATTGCTTGCTATTTTTTTTATTATTTTGCAAAAAAAGTGGTTAAACAATCAAAAGAATCAGGATAAGAAACAAATCATTCAGTTTTGCTTGGTGAGATCAATCCTAACCCTAATCCTTTATTTATTATTTATTTATTTTATTTTTAAATTAAATTTAGAAAAATATCCACTTAAATCTAATTAAAAAAATCTCATGACAAGATTAGAAATCCTAATTATTTAAAGCATGCATCATATTAGTTTTATTTTTATTTTTATTTTTTGTGGTGATTGCTGGAGGTAAGGTAGGCCTTTTAGAATTCAATTAGTTGCATACATCTAGTTTAAATTGCATAGAACCCTTTGATTGAATTTTTTTTTTTTTGTGCATATTCATATTAAACCAAATTAAGGGCACAACCTAATTAATCAAGATAAGGTGGGAATTTGATCACCTTTTCTTAGTACACAAACAACCAACCAGCATCCTACATTGACCTAAGTCGTTAAATTAAAATCAATTAGACATCATCCCTAGAAACTCGAGCTCAATAGGATAAGAAACCCTGGGAGTTGAACTAGATAAGGGTTAGTCAATTCGACTGGTGTCTAGGAAAGTGGTTTAGGGATGATTGGGCTCGAAGGAAGGTGGTTTCTAATTGATTCCGTTAGCTTACTGAGCCAAGCATAATTGGTGTCTAAGAAAAGCAACGGGGGGACTTCCATCGACCTTACACTTACCTGGCCAGTTGATTGGCTGATCCTACACTTGGAGGGCTTGAAAGTGATCTTAACAGTTAAGAGCTGTCTAGATCTAGGATAATTCTTAGTCTAGATTGATTGACCAACTTGATTGCTAACCAACATCAAACCTAATTAAACCTAATTCTTCTTTCTCTTCTTAGTTCTAGGACTTCTTAGGACCTCTTCTTTAGAACTTTTATTTCTTTCTTATTTTTTTTAAAAATAAAATAAAGTAAAATTAAAAATTAAATTAAATTAAATTAACTAAAAATATATTAAAAATAATAATTAAATTTAAATTAAATTAAATTAAATTAATCTAAAAAACTAATTTTTTTATAAAAATAATAATATAATAAAATAATAAAAAATATAAAAAATTCTAAAAATTCTAAAAAATTCTGAGCCACACGTTAGGGTTGCACTAGTACATATACGGTAGAAAATTACTTTATCTGATCTAGTTGAACTCAATCATAACATTGAAAGGCTGAACCGTATTAAATCCGATGGTTGAAAATTTTATAGAACCACCTAAGTAGATTAAGGAGTATTTTATCCCTTCTACCTATAGCCCATCGACTTGTATTCAGTTATCTGATATCCATGCTATCCACTATGAGATCAAGTCGACCACAATCCAGATGCTCCCATCTTTTCACGAGAACACCAATAAAGATCCTTACAAACATCTGGATGAATTCTTAGAAATCTGCTCTACGGTGAAAATTCAAAACTTAACTAATGATGCCCTCAAACTAATTTTATTTTTCTTATCATTAAAAGACAAAGCCAAGTACTGGCTTAGCACAATAGGAAGACCAATTAAAACATGGGTTGAATTGCAAAGTGAATTTCTTAAGAACTTTTATCCCATAGGCCAAACCAACATTATGAGGCGAGCTATCATAGGATTTGCTCAGCTTTCAGCGGAACAGATTCATGAGTCATGGGAGAGACTTAAGAAACTTCTTAGAAAATGTCCACACCATGGTCTGTCTAAGTGGCAAATAGTTTAAGAATTCTAAGAGGATTTAGGAGACCAATATAGACAGATGGTAGATGCATACTATGGAGGTGCATTCATGAACAAGAGTGAGGACGAAGCCTATACCTTATTTGAAATCCTAAGTGAAAACTCAATTAACCATGCTTCGTTATCTTTCTACCAAACCTGGGCAGGGATCCATGAATTTAAACATCTAGAATCTAGTCCTAAGGTTGATTCAAATTTGATAAACAAAGTGGATTTTCTTGCTCAGAAATTAGATCAAGTCCTAACCCTAGGTCAACAATCTCCTGCACAATTCACATCACCTTCTAATTATCAGGAGTTTTATTCTATTTATGCTAGCCCAACCCATCATGTGAATAAATATCCTATTGCTGCACAGTTTCCACATTTTATCTAAGAATAAGTTCAAGCTGCTCAAGGTTACTCCAAATTGATTAATGATTCATTTTCAAATTTATATAACTCTGGCTAGAGAAACCATCCTAATTTTTCTTGGATATCCCAACAGACTCAGGCTCAGACCCAAATTTTACTTATCCAAAACTATCAAAATAGGCCCCAATACCAAAACTATGCCTATAATAATGTTCAGTCTAGTCAGTTTACCCAGCCATCATATTATAATCAGCCCTGATACCCACCTCCTCAATAGACCAATTTAGCTAACGATAGATTTAACCAACTTCAATAATTGATTTTAACTCAACAGCAATCTATCGTCAAGCTAGAAGCTCAAATAGGATAATTAGTTGAGTCTAATATGAGAAGAGAACTAGGTCAATTATCGAGCCTACCAATTTTAAACAACCCACCTAATGTCCACCAACCACCTGGACCAAGTTATCAATTTAATGTCTCACCTAAGAATCCCCTATTTGAGAATACCAAAGTAATTTCTAAACTTAAAAGCTATAGGATTCTTAAAGACCCATACTAAGACCAGGTGAGAGAGGCTGGTATGGATGCTAGCTAAAATAAAAATTTAGAGGAATAGGTTAGTACTAAGAATAACCACATAGAAGAATCCAAGCCAGGAATTAGTACTGATGCTAGTTCTAGTTTAAATGAGATAGACGTAGGAAAAAAGAGAATAGATGATTTATCCGAGACTTATAAACCTAATGTCCTATTTCCTTCAATCGAAGAAGCCGGTTCTTCTTACAAAAATCAAGAGGCATGTAATGAAATGTCAATGGAGTTATTTAAATAAGACCATAATAATTTATCTTCAGAATTAAAACTGCCTTTAGTCACCCTTCCAACACCCATTGAATCAAATTTAACTTCTAATATAAAAACTCAATTCATGAGCATTTTAGAAGAATAAATAGGAGAAATTCTTAATAAACATGGGTCTGAGAATGAAATTATAAATTATGTTTCCCTAATTAATAATAAAAATATTAATAATGTGATTATAAATTAACTTTCTAAGATTAGCAATCCAAAACCATTAGAATTTGTCAATCCAATATTTGACACAGGATAGTAAGCTGCATTGTGTCTGACTGAAGACGGTAAACTTAGCATTTGTTGGAAGGCAATCCAATATTTAGTTTTTATCTAATTTATCTTTTTAGTTTATTTTCTTTTTAGGATAATTTGAATAAGTTAGAGGGAGAGCCCAAATTTTCAAAGGCATGTGCTAGATCAAAAATATAGTCAGGTGTATTCTTTTATGTTCTTTATTACACTTTTTATTTTTTTTCTCCATTGAGGACAATGTCAATTAAGTTTGGGGAGAGAAAAATAAAAATTTTAAAATTTTAAATCCTCAAAAAAGTTAGTATTTAGTATTTAGACACCTAATTATGCTTAAGAATCAAATTAAACTAAGCATTTTTAAAAAAAAATTGATACACAGATAGAGAATTTATGAGATATTGAGAAATCAAGTATTAAGAAAATTTAATAAAGAGTTAAGTCTAGAACATAAAAAGGTTTTTCGGAATATTTTTAATTATTTCTACTAGCATCAAAGAAAAATCTACTTTTTATAGGCTTGTGTAGGATAACTATACGTTTCTTCATATAAAAAATTTATTTTAATAGTTTCCAAGTACTTTTCACTGAGTACCCGGGCCTCTTTGCCTAAGTAAGCATTGAGTTTCGCATCAAAAGATGGGAAGGGCAAAGAAGCTCGTTGTAAAGCTAGTCTTAACTCATAGCCTATTTGATTCGAGCTAGTAAGCCCGTGGGGTACTCTATACCTAGTGCCCTAAAGCCAACTGGTTTGGAAGTCATTGGCCCAAGACTCGCTACACAGATCAAATAGAAAGCTTAAGGGATTAAGACATTCAATAGTGGTACAACTTAAAAAAAAAAAAAAAGAACATTGGTTTTCCATCGAGTAACTGAGTCCCGTTGCCTAAATAAGCAATAATATTCACATCAAAAAGTGGGCAATGTAAAAATAAAAATCAATAAATGAAGGATGGAAATAGCAATATACTTGCCTATATGAAAGTTTAGACAAATTAGAGATAAAGGTGGGATAATTTAGAAAAAGTTTAAAAAAATTTAATATTTTTTACATAATTTTTCTATTGATAAGTATTAATATCCTAATGATATATCTCACTTAAGCTCTACTGAATATCAATGGCCATTTTAAAAACTATTTAGATAAAATTTAAAACTCTAAAGTTAAAAGATATTTAAAACTAAATTCTTTCTTTACGCAAGGAAGAGCAAGGCATAAGTTGGGGGGTGTGATAAGTACCATAAATTTATCAATAAAAATATTAATTTATCAATTAAATCATATTAATTTTTTAAAATTAATGATTAATTTATATATAATTTTTAAAAAATTCATATTTTTATTAATTAAAAAATTAATTAAAAAATAATAAAAATTAAAAAAATAAAATTTTATTATCAATGGAAAGAGCTCATTTTTTTGATCATAACAAAATAAGTTTAAAGCAAAATAGAGCTAAAATGAGGAAGATATGAATTTCTAAAGAAATAAAATAAATAAAAATTAAATTAAAAAAAATGGCTCAGCCGGCTCTGCAAGCCAAGCCACCAAGCCAAGCCAAGTCGTCAAAGCCAACTTAGCTACAGAAGCTACCAGTCGATCTACGATCCAGGCGTGGATTGCCAGCTCAGCAGAAACTGATGAATCAAGGTACGACACGTGGCGGACCTAGATCCTTAAAGGGTCCACAGAAATCTATCGCAGCTCATAGGGTATTTTGGACTTTTCACTCGGCAACAGGAGGCGCTAATTAATTGCAGTATGCGGTGTGGTTGGTCCACACAGTCCATGAGAATAGTAATTGCATGATTGAATGGCTGCGGTTGATTACGGTCGCAATCGGATGGTGGTGGTTAAAACATCCAGAACTATGGCGAAGATCCAACAATCCAGGAAGCTCTCGACTTGATTAAAACATCTAGAACTTGATCTGACGGCCAGATTTCCTCCATTAACATGTGATCGGATGGCCAAAATTTAATCCGACCTAATTGGGTCGATACACATCCGATTTTGATGGTTTTTGAACCATTGGATTTCTATTGACGGCCAGATTTCATCCAGAATAGCAAAATTCATCTAGAACTTCTTTTAATCTAATTTTACTCAGATTTCTCTATATTTTTGAGATGAAAGAGCTCCTTAGTCCTACATTGCTCCAAAGAAAACTCTCCAGCCCTCCTAGCTTTATATAATGGACCCCAAGCCTTCAGAAATCAACATCTTCGATCAAGGTGAAGCTTTGGTACAGGATGAAGCCAAGCTATGGGTTAATGGCTGCTTCAAAGTAATGGGTGTCAAAAAAAAGAGCTGGGCTTCTATACCATCTTTCCACCAATGCCGATCCAAGATCAAAGATCAGGCAATTTTATTTTATTTTATTTTTTTTAAAATTTTATGTATTTAAATTTTAAAATTTTAATTAATAAAAATTTTATTATTACACTTTAATTTTAGCTTTTTATTTTATAATTTAATTTCTATACTTTAATTATCATTCTTTATTTTACTGCAAGTAGATGCTAAGATCTAATTAGTAGATCTTAGTACCAAGTTTACTTTTCTGCATAATTTAATTTTTACTTCGTAATTCTAATTTTTTAATTTTTGACTTTAAAATAATATTTTAAATTCTTTTTTAAGAAAATCAAAGATTTTTAAATCTAAAAATACAACCTTTCCTATGAATTTGACCCGACTCACTGCTATTTATATATTTTTAATTATTTTAAGAAGTCAGATTAAACTGATAAACATGGTGTCTTAACGACTACATCGCATTCCTATCAAGAGCTTTCTCCTAGCCATGCCCTAAGGCTATCCCTCTCCCTCCCCCATGCCATCTTCTAATCCTCTCTTTCCTCTCCATGCCCAAGGAAAGTTGGGCTTTAGATTAGTGCGATTCAGGCAAGAAAAGGCTGACGAGAAAGGAAGAAGGCAGCATTGCTGCAGAGACGACAATAGATCTTCGAAAGGAGTTTTGAAGATCCTCCAAATTAGATCCAAATTTAATTTTTGGAGGCATGATAAAGAATGAGAAGATCTCCAGATCCAGTCTGAGTGGATATCGGTAGAGGCCAGACGTTTGCAAGGCTAGGTCCAGAACCTCAGGCAATCAACAGAATCATCAACGGATAAATCAAATTACACAGCAAACAAGATAATATTAATTTAGATTTAATTTAATTTAATTTTTTTTATCAGATCATAATATTAGATCTGAAAAGTGTCAGATCTGATTTGAATCTAAGAGGAAATTTTTGAAATATGCCTCTCGATCCAATCAGATTTGAACAAACCTGATCCAAAAAATCTGATTTTCCCTTCAACTGGTATCAGAGCCAGGTTGCATAAAATTTATTTAGATCTGATTTAATCTAATAAATTAGTGATTTTAGATATCATATGAGATGTGATTAGATCTAAAATTAAAAAATTAGAAAATTAAAATTAATCAATCTAGATCAAAAATGTATGAGATACATAACTAGACTAGGAATATAATTGTTCTATGTGTAGTCTAGTATAATCATAATTTTTATTTGATTAATTATGATTTTAAGATCTATTTATTTACTATTTTTAATCTTGTAAATATTATAATCAGATCTAAAAATAGAAAATAAATTAAATTTAATTTGTTTATATGACATATGATAGTTGCATGTTTAGACTAATTATAGAATAGTTCTACAAAAGGGTCTGATTAAATTTTATTTGATGTGATCAAATTTTTAATTTTTAATTTTTTAGATGATTATGAGATAATTTAGATCTGAAAAATATGCATGATATGATACATGAGATGTATGCAAAACATGTTTTAATTAAATCAATTTTTATATGAGATATATGCTTAGATCTAATTAGTTTTGTAGATTAGTTATATTTTTGATTAAGGCATTCTCCTTGGCCGTCCGGTCATAAGAACAAAGTAGGATTTAAAGACCCTCTCCTCTCATTTGATGGGGTGTTCTTATGACGTGTAGGGGTGCTGCATGTTCGTCCTTAATTAGAAATTAAAAACTTATTTTTTGCAAAACCCTAGATCCTGAAATTCTAGGATCTTATTTACATGTTTTGTTTATGAACCCTAAACTTAATTAAGAATTAAGATTATGAAACATATTAGGTCTAAAATTAAGAATTTTTAGATCTAAGACATGTTTATAAAATTGGGTTCAGGCTTGGGTAGCTCAATTAGATCTAAGCGATTGATCAAACCAAATCAAGAGTTGGTTAGATGGGATCAATAGTGCTTAAATTGACCAGCCTAATAGGATTAAGTCTGGGTCAAGATCAAGTCATGTGAGTGATCAATCAAGCTAAGACCTAATTAGGCTCAGTGGTTAGAGTCTGGATTGTAGGCTAACCCAATTGATTCTGGCTCAACAATTTGGTGTCTAAGGTAAGTCTGGCAGATACAATCGACTGGTTTTTAATTGAAAGCTACTCGACATGAATGCATTCTTGTCGAGTTAATGGCATATCCCTTCCGCCGGTCTCACTTACCTAGCCATGTTTGTTGATTCAGTTTTGATCTGAGGTGGTCAATAATCCGAGCTAACCCATGCTGCTAGGTTAGTCATAATGGTTGTGACTATGTCAAGTCTAGTTTAATGAGACCTAAATCAAATCTTCCTAAGAAAAGATTAAGTCTAAGGTCTTCCACCATTGTAGATGTGCGGGCCCTTCCCGAGGTTGATTGTTCTCGACTGGTCATAGTGGTTCAATTGCACCGAGAAGATGCAACCATGTTTATTAGGCTTTAGATGCTACAGGCTAGAGGATAGATTGGACTCAATATTCTAGATATGGTATGAGACTCGATTAGGAGTTCAATCTGTGCAAATGGTGGGTCTGACTTAACTAAGAAGTGGATCAATATTTCGGACATTATGAGATTCATGAATTAGAGACCAAGTTAGGGTGCACCATGATTAGAGAATCATTGAACAAGAGTTATTCACTCATTGGCAAACCCATTACAAATAACTGTTAGGAGAGGTGATGAGGCAGTTGGTGGGATCGCACCACCCACTAGAAATCATTAATCATAGAAATTTTTGCATCTCTAAAGAGGAATTTTAGGGATCCGAGAAAATAGTGGAAGCTAATTTATTTAAAAATAAAATTCTAAATAAATTGGTTAAGTCTTAATTACAATATCTAACTAGAAATTTTGACTCTCTAAATGAAAATGTCTGCATCCAATCCATTAGCACGAATCCTAGACAACCATAAACTGACCAGACCAAATTTCAAGGATTGGCTCTGGAACTTCAAAATTATTTTGGATTTCAAGAAGTTAACTCATGTGTTGGACCAAGACCCTTCCATCTTACCAGCTCGTCCATCCACTGAACAGAGAGCGTCTCTGGATAAGTGGATAGATGAAGATAACAAGGCCAGATACTACATGTTGGGCTCGATGTCTGATGAACTTCAGTGCTAACATGAAGATATCAGGACTGCTCGCCAAATGTTGGCTCACCTATAGGAGATGTTTGGTGAACAGAGTCGCATAGCCAAGTATCAAGTCACTAAACGACTATTCAAGACTAAGATGCGTGATGGGCAGTTAGTCTAAGATCATTGTGTGATGATGATCAAGGACTTGAAAGAGCTTGAGAAGCTCGGAGTGAGGTTGGACTTGGATCTACAAAATGATATAATTCTATAATCCTTGACTGATGCATATGGGCAGTTCATCATGAACTACCATATGCATAAACTTCAAAATTCTCTGGCTGAACTTATGAACATGCTGGTTACCGCTGAGCTTTCCATGAAAGGTTCTAAAAGCTCAGTGCTTGCTATGGAATGGACTTCTTCCAAGAGAAAATCTTTTGGAAAGAAGAAGAACTCTGCGAAAAAGCAGAAGGTGGAAGGAGGAAAGAAGAAAAAAGCAGAGCTGAAGAAGGCCGCTGACAAAGAAAAGTATTTCCATTGCAACAATAACGACCATTGAAAGCGGAACTGCCCTACATACCAGGCCACCCTGAAGAATAAGAAGGAGGCAGGTCCATGCATCCAGTTGGGTGCTTGACTCTGGTTCTAGTGCTCAATTGTGCACTTCTATACAGGATCTTGAGGATAGCAGGAGGCTGAGGGATGGTGAGATGATCCTATGCATTTTAAATAGAGCAAGAGTTGCTGCCATAGTCTTGGGAACATACCCTCTTCGACTACCATCTGATTTAAACTTAGTATTAAAGGACCTACTCATCCATGACTTGCTCTTGAACCCAGACTTATCTATTAGGCTCTGGTCAATTTAGCACTATTGATTCGCATCTAACGCAACTCTTGATTTGGTTGACTCAATCGCTTAGATTCTAATTGAGCTACCCAAGCCTGAACCCAATTTTATAACACTGTCTTAGAATCTAAATTCTTAATTTTAGACCTAATATGTTTCATAATCTTAATTCTTAATTAAGTTTAGGGTTCATAAACAAAACATGTAAATAAGATCCTAGAATTTCAGGATCTAGGGTTTTGCAAAAAATAAGTTTTTAATTTCTAATTAAGGACGAACATGCAGCACCCCTACACGTCATAAGAACACCCCATCAAATGAGAGGAGAGGGTCTTTAAATCCTACTTTGTTCTTATGACCGGACGGCCAAGGAGAATGCCTTAATCAAAAATATAACTAATCTACAAAACTAATTAGATCTAAGCATATATCTCATATAAAAATTGATTTAATTAAAACATGTTTTGCATACATCTCATGTATCATATCATGCATATTTTTCAGATCTAAATTATCTCATAATCATCTAAAAAATTAAAATTAAAATTTGATCACATCAAATAAAATTTAATCTAGACCCTTTTGTAGAACTATTCTATAATTAGTCTAAACATGCAACTATCATATGTCATATAAACAAATTAAATTTAATTTATTTTCTATTTTTAGATCTGATTATAATATTTACAAGATTAAAAAATAGTAAATAAATAGATCTTAAAATCATAATTAATCAAATAAAAATTATGATTATACTAGACTACACATAGAACAATTATATTCCTAGTCTAGTTATGTATCTCATACATTTTTGATCTAGATTGATTAATTTTAATTTTCTAATTTTTTAATTTTAGATCTAATCACATCTCATATGATATCTAAAATCACTAATTTATTAGATTAAATCAGATCAAAATAAATTTTATGCAACCTGGCTCTGATACCAGTTGAAGGGAAAATCAGATTTTTTGGATCAGGTTTGTTCAAATCTGATTGGATCGAGAGGCATATTTCAAAAATTTCCTCTTAGATTCAAATCAGATTTGACACTATTCAGATCTAATATTATGATCTGATAAAAAAATTAAATTAAATTAAATCTAAATTAATATTATCTTGTTTGCTGTGTAATTTGATTATCCGTTGATGATTCTGTTGATTGCCTGAGGTTCTGGACCTAGCCTTGCAAACGTCTGGCCTCTACCGATATCCACTCAGACTGGATCTGGAGATCTTCTCATTCTTTATCATGCCTCCAAAAATTAAATTTGGATCTAATTTGGAGGATCTTCAAAACTCCTTTCGAAGATCTATTGTCGTCTCTGCAGCAATGCTGCCTTCTTCCTTTCTCGTCAGCCTTTTCTTGCCTGAATCGCACTAATCTAAAGCCCAACTTTCCTTGGGCATGGAGAGGAAAGAGAGGATTAGAAGATGGCATGGGGGAGGGAGAGGGATAGCCTTAGGGCATGGCTAGGAGAAAGCTCTTGATAGGAATGCGATGTAGTCGTTAAGACACCATGTTTATCAGTTTAATCTGACTTCTTAAAATAATTAAAAATATATAAATAGCAGTGAGTCGGGTCAAATTCATAGGAAAGGTTGTATTTTTAGATTTAAAATCTTTGATTTTCTTAAAAAAGAATTTAAAAATATTATTTAAAGTCAAAAATTAAAAATTAGAATTACGAAGTAAAAATTAAATTATGCAGAAAAGTAAACTTGGTACTAAGATCTACTAATTAGATCTTAGCATCTACTTGCAGTAAAATAAAGAATGATAATTAAAGTATAGAAATTAAATTATAAAATAAAAAGCTAAAATTAAAGTGTAATAATAAAATTTTTATTAATTAAAATTTTAAAATTTAAATACATAAAATTTTAAAAAAAATAAAATAAAATAAAATTGCCTGATCTTTGATCTTGGATCGGCATTGGTGGAAAGATGGTATAGAAGCCCAGCTCTTTTTTTTGACACCCATTACTTTGAAGCAGCCATTAACCCATAGCTTGGCTTCATCCTGTACCAAAGCTTCACCTTGATCGAAGATGTTGATTTCTGAAGGCTTGGGGTCCATTATATAAAGCTAGGAGGGCTGGAGAGTTTTCTTTGGAGCAATGTAGGACTAAGGAGCTCTTTCATCATCAAAATATAGAGAAATCTGAGTAAAAATTAGATTAAAAGAAGTTCTAGATGAATTTTGCTATTCTGGATGAAATCTGGCCGTCAATAGAAATCCAATGGTTCAAAAACCATCAAAATCGGATGTGTATCGACCCAAATTAGGTCGGATTAAATTTTGGCCATCCGATCACATGTTAATGGAGGAAATCTGGCCGTCAGATCAAGTTCTAGATGTTTTAATCAAGTCGAGAGCTTCCTGGATTGTTGGATCTTCGCCATAGTTCTGGATGTTTTAACCACCACCATCCGATTGCGACCGTAATCAACCGCAGCCATTCAATCATGCAATTACTATTCTCATGGACTGTGTGGACCAACCACACCGCATACTGCAATTAATTAGCGCCTCCTGTTGCCGAGTGAAAAGTCCAAAATACCCTATGAGCTGCGATAGATTTCTGTGGACCCTTTAAGGATCTAGGTCCGCCACGTGTCGTACCTTGATTCATCAGTTTCTGCTGAGCTGGCAATCCACGCCTGGATCGTAGATCGACTGGTAGCTTCTGTAGCTAAGTTGGCTTTGACGACTTGGCTTGGCTTGGTGGCTTGGCTTGCAGAGCCGGCTGAGCCATTTTTTTTAATTTAATTTTTATTTATTTTATTTCTTTAGAAATTCATATCTTCTTCGTTTTAGCTCTCATTTTGCTTTCAAACTTATTTTGTTATGATCAAAAAAATGAGCTCTTTCCATTGATTAATAAAATTTTATTTTTTTAATTTTTATTATTTTTTAATTAATTTTTTAATTAATAAAAATATGAATTTTTTAAAAATTATATATAAATTGATCATTAATTTTAAAAATTAATATAAATTAATTAATAAATTAATATTTTTATTGATAAATTTATGGTACTTATCACACCCCAACTTAAGCTTTGCTCATCCTCGAGTAAAGAAAGAATTTAGTTTTAAATATCTTTTAACTTTAGAGTTTTAAATTTTATCTAAATAGTTTTCAAAATGGCCATTGATATTCAGTAGAGCTTAAGTGAGATATATCATTAGGATATTAATACTTATCAATAGAAAAATTAAGTAAAAAATATTAAATTTTTTTAAACTTTTTCTAAATTATCCCACCTTTATCTCTGATTTGTCTAAACTTTCATATAGGCAAGTATATTGCTACTTTCCATCCTTCATTTATTGATTTTTATTTTTACATTGCCCACTTTTTGATGTGAATATCATTGCTTACTTAGGCAACGGGACTCAGTTACTCGATGG